>JBBPKI010000026.1:0-74360 GCA_038089155.1 Nevesoporus exiguus
AGCTGTGGACGGTAATTGGACATGAATGGTGTGTATCGTCCACCTACAACGTGTTGGTAACAATGTCATACATAGCTTATAAAAACAAACCTTCGTCTTTGGTGAGAATATAAAGCTGGGCCTGGAACTGCTTGACGGCCTTAATCGATCCAGGAACAGCAATAATCTGACCACGTTTCAGCTGTTCTCGCTTAATGCCACGAAGCAGGACACCCATGTTGTCTCCAGCTTCACCCTGCCAATAGCAAGTGTAAGTCACTTGACCTTGTCGGCAGACAAGGGAGGCTTACTCTCTCCAGTTCCTTGTGGAACATTTCTGTCGAGACAAAAGTCAGTACGTCGAACGAAGGAATGTCAGGGCACTAACCGATGCCAGTCAAAGTTGTCCTGAAGGAGGAGCCAAGACCAAGAACTGCGATTTCTTCGCCCTTGGTGATCTTGCCACGCTCGGCCTAGCGAGTGGACTGAGTGAGCCTGATGTGAATGATGGATAGACAACTCACACGACCAGTAGCCACTGTTCCACGCCCGGGGATGGAGAATACATCCTCGACGGGCATGAGGAAAGGCTTTTCAAGGTCACCTTTGCAAGGTCATCCCACGAACCGAGCAAGACAGGAAACACATACGAGGGGGTACATCAAGCCACTCGTCACAGGCTTTGACAAGTTCGAGGATTTTGTTCTTGCCGACTTCGTCATCTCGACCCTCGAGGGCAGCCAGAGCTGAGCCCATGATGATGGGAGTTTTTTCGCCGTCGAAGTTGTATGTCGATAGAAGGTCGCGCATCTCCATGTCGACGAGCGCTAGCATTTCTTCGTCAGGGACCATGTCAACTTTATTGATGAAGACGACGAGTTTTTTGATGCCGACTTGGCGGGCGAGGAGAAGGTGTTCGCGGGTTTGAGGCATCTGGCCGTCGGTGGCTGAGACGACGATGATACCGCCATCCATCTGTGCTGCGCCGGTGATCATGTTCTTGATGTCTGGGAGGATGCATGAGTGATAGGAGAAGAAGGAATTTGACAAGCTCACAGTCGGCGTGACCAGGACAGTCGACATGGGCGTAGTGACGAGCGTCGGACTCGTATTCCACATGGGCAGAGTTGATAGTGATGCCGCGCGCCTTTTCCTCGGGGGCCTTGTCGATCTGCGAGTAGTCCGTGAACCTGGCTGAGCCCTTATCCGCAAGCACTTTGGTGATGGCAGCGGTGAGGGTCGTCTTCCCGTGGTCGACGTGGCCTGCGGACGCGTCAAGACGCGTCGAGACAAGTGAGAGGAGATATTACCGATGGTACCAATGTTCATGTGAGGCTTGGTACGGGAGAATTTCGTCGCGGCGTCAGCATAACCCCGTCGAGCAGTTGTTGGGGGTGAGAACGAAAGTGGTGACCGACCTAAGACGAAGGTCGTGGTCGGCGTCGTGCGACAACGGGCACGTCTGACGGCGGGGATGGCTCTCTGTGCTGCGACACGGAAAGTGAACATGGCGGTGTGCGAGCAAGAAGAGGGCGAGCAGAAAAATGCGAGGAGAGGCGGAGTGCGAATCGAGTGGCTTGCGATGGACAGACAACAAGCCGCCGTCGCGTTCCTCTCTGACCCGAACGCAAGTCCTCCTCCTCCTCCTCCCCGCCCCCTCCCGCTCACCCCTCACCAGGCTCAGAATGCACCCCTCGCTCAGCGCATCCACTTCCTCGAGGCAAAGGGCTTGTCCCGCCCAGAGATCGACCACGCCCTCCGTCTCGCTGCCGCCCCGCCTTTCCATCCTCAGTGGGACTGGCGCGACTACTTCGTGCGTGTCCTCGTTGCCCCGCTTCCCGCTCCCGCTCACCCCCGCAGATCACCGCCGTCGTGTCGGGCACGCTAGCTTGCGGTGCCATCTCCCTGTTCAACAAGTACCTCCTCCCCCATCTGAGACCACCAACCGCGACCGCTTATGAACAAGACCGCGACGCTCTCACCGCCCAATTCGATGCCGCTGAGGCCCTCCTCAAGGAAATCCAGGCCGAGACCGTTTCCGTGCGAGCGGCGGTCGACGAGCAAAGGGAGCGTATTGACAAGGCCTCCAAAGACGTCGAGGCCGTGGTCTCCGAAATGCGTCAAGGTGAGTCGAAAACGAGGGATGAAATGCGAGAAATCCGCGACGAGATCGAAAACATAAGGGAAATGTTACCCAAGGTAGGGCACATCCCTCGCCTCGTTCCACCCTCCAAACGACATTACCTCCCAGATGATCGAGAAGAACAAGGAAACTCAGAAGCAGTCCCTCGCAGAGCTCCAGCAGGAACTCAAGTCGCTCAAGGCACTTTTACTCAGCCGCGGTCCGGGCACCCTCACTAGTTCTCCCTCGACGCCATTACCAGCCTTGGCGGGCAGGCCATCCATTCCGTCGTGGCAACTCGCAAATACCACCTCCGCACCAGCAACATCAGAGGCTTCGAGAGGCAGCTCCCCTGTTCCATCGAACGGCAAAGGGAAAGAAGTAGAGTCGGCTCCCGATGATAGCTCGTAATCTGTAGCTCTGTCGTCTCGTACGGCGATACGTGGTACTTGCATTGAATGTAGTCGTTCGGGTCGTTTATAAAGTCCAATAGCAATAGGCTTGAACATACCGGCTCCATTGCGACCCTCACCCCAGCCGTGAATGTTTTCCCAGTTCCGCCAAGCAGTAGAGAGCCTCGCGCAACCCCTCCAGGACAATGCTCCTCTACCTGCAGCTGTACGGAGTCAATCGCCAGACTCTCAGCGCCAGTCCTCCGCACAGCTGGCCGAAAATACCTTCGTGAACCTTCGCAAGTCAATCGCCGCCCAGCGCACTGCGAGCCCCCAAGAGAACGTGACGGGACCGAACCGGCCACGGTCTGCCAGCCCCGGCCCCTCGTCAACCGCGAAGAGTACAAGTGATCCGGCCCTGCGCAAGACAACCCTCGAGGAGCGTTTGCGTGCATCCTTTGCTGCGTCCGAGTTTCCAGGAGGTAGCACCTCCAGTCCATCGACGAGCGCACCAGCCCCTTCTCATCCCGTCCCGGTTACCCAACATCCACATCCACCTGCATCGGTACCGGTGCCAGACTCTCCCAGCCCTGCGACAGGAACCACTTTCTCTACAGATGAGGCTCCCGTTGACCGCCCCGTTCAGGCCGAAGAATGCACTGGTGTTACTTTCCCTCCTCTGCCACAAGAGCCCACCGATGCTGCGCAGTCACCGAGCGAAAATGTACCTGCAAGCTTCCAGGATCCTACTAGTTTCGCCGTGGGGTCAACCGACCGTGCACACGCGGGTGCAACTGCTGCTGGGCCCTATGCAGGCCTGACGCAGGAGACGCATGCGGACTCGCTCCAATCTCAGCAACAAGCTCTTGAGATCCTTGACACGGTGACGGTGGACGTAGTTCTATCTGGACAGGAGAATGTCAAAGCAGAGCCTAAGCTCACCGTAATCGACGCGTCGAAGGATGCGAGTGTCGAGGCGCTTCAAGATCGCCTCGAACTGGTGGAGCAAAGGTTTGCAGGTAAAGTCATGTGTGCTGCACTCTTAGACCGGCATGAATATTAGGTGTATTAGACGTATCCACTTCGTTCAAGCAACTTCAGGTCGAAAGGCGGGATGTAGATAGCGCCATCAGTGACCTGACCCCGTTAAAAGGATCCAAGGACATTGCAGCCTTGCGCGAGTATCTTATGACCGTCAATATGAAAATCGAGGTGAGCGGAATGCCTGACCATGATGAATCTGACCATGACGCTCCCTATAGCTCGGCCAAGATGAATTACAGCGACTGGGTGGAAAGCTCACGCGTACGCGCATTACGATATATTTTTTGTCGTTTCTCATGGCATGTGTCTTACAGGGCAGGAAGAACGATTAGAAGAACTCCGTGACACTCATCGTCTGGAGAATGCTTCTCAAGTAGATCAGATTGAAAATTTGCGACGACAACTGAGGGAGACTGAAGCCCTCCTCACCGCTTCGCAATCATCAGCGTCGCAAACACAGGAAGACAATGCTAAGCGGGACTCCGACATCGAGCATCTGCGTGCAGAAATCTCCAAAGCTAACACAATGGCGAAGGAGGAGGAGGAGAAAAGAGTAAAAGCCATAAGTTTGCTCAAAACTGTGAGGCAAAAGCTGGTCAAGGCAGAGAAGGAGAGGGACGATGCACTGCGAGAACTAAACGAAGCAAAACAAAAGAGCTTGGAGGAGAAAGAGAATGATCGCACCGAACGAGCCAACCTGGAAAGGGAGGTCGATGTGGTCAACGCAGAACGCGAGAAAGCGGTTACTGGGTTGCGAGCACAATTCGACAAAGACATTGCTGCTGCGAAGGACCGTGCTGAACGGGATATTCAGACCGCAAGGCAACAGTTTGATGCCGAAACGAACGTCTTAAAGGTGATGCACTGCGCAGGAATGTTAATTGTCACTGCTTATAACAACCTAGACTTCGCACTTGGCGGAAATTTCCGCTCAAAAGTCGCGAATCAGTGCCCTTGAGAACACTGTGGCCAACCTTACCAGCGAAAATAAAATATTCTTCGAACAGCTAGAGCTACGGCAGGCTGAGCTCGAATCTTCTCAGTGCTACTCCGAGTCCCTTCAAGCCCAAAACACCGAGCTTCAGTTCGAGCTCAAAGAATTGCGAGAGCGAGTCGCTCTCCTCAACGATGAAGTCGGCGAGCTTCATGGCGAGCACGAGATGCGATCGCAAACCCCTGGTGTTTCCGCAGAGGAGCTGTCACAATTTGTCTCTTCGATAGAAGTCAAATACGAGGCGAAGCTTTCAGAGCTCAAGAAGACGCTAACGACCGCCGAGAAAGAGCGCACTGAAGCCGAAGCAAACTGGAGTCGCAAACTCATAGAAAAGACTAGAGAGACAGAAGAATTGAAACGCATGCTTGAGTCCTCTGTCCAGTTGCGCGAGCGGGATGAAGACGTAACCGTGGCGTTGAAGGCTGAAATCGAGAAGCTCCAAGCTGAGGATCGATCGCAGCAGGGTCGATTACATGAACTTCAAACTCATATTGACACCTTCAAGGACGCTGAGGTGGGTCTGCGTGTGTTCCGGATTAGCGTCTTCCTCATTGTTGCGTCGGTATAGTCAATTCTTCATCGACGCCTTTCGGAGGCCGTAACCCGTGCTGATGACAATGAAAAGCAACTCGAAGAGAGTAAAGCCCGAGAAGCTCAGCTACACACACAAAATAAAGTATGATCCGTGATATTCTGGGATCACCTCACTTAAAAAGAGACAGACCCTACGGGATGAACTTCGAAAGGTCCAAACCTCGATCGCCGTTCTGGAAAGACAACGCAACCCAGGTGCCGGGTATTGGTCGTCTCGACAAGAAGTTACGGACTCACGTACTTCTATCTCGTCGATCCCGGATATGCCCTCTTCATCTTTGCTCCCATTAGCCAAGAATGAAGAAGAAATTAATTACGAGTACCTACGGAATGTCATTCTTCAGTTTCTGGAACACAAGGAAATGCGAGTAAGTGCCCAAAATCATCTTTCAAGCGGCCGGAGGATGACAAATCACACCAGCCAAACCTCGTACGAGTCATATCAACAATTTTGCGCTTCACTCCTCAAGAGACCCGGCGGCTAATGTCCAAAGTATGACGGATGATACCATCAATGCTTTCTTGGGGACCACTACTTTCTTGAGTTATTGATCCGGAGGGGTGTTGTAATGAATGACGCCTGAAGTGTTTTGACCTGATGTCGTCTCTGTTGCGCATGTACTAGATGACTGAGCCACAACCCGGATCTGTCGGAACGACCACCAGTGCTAAGGATTTGAACTGTACCCCATGTCTCTGGCAAATTTAACACGGAATTCATACCAGAGTGGCATTTCTCCAGTTCAGGTGAGATGCAGTGAAGCTCGGACAGCTATGGGTTTAATCCATCAGCCCTTTGAAGTGGTCTCAGCTTTGCAAACTCTGGGTGGATAAAGAAACGTCAGGGCAGGGCTCTCTCAATGATGCCGGGCCCACGATCAGCGGTGTGGAAATACGCGCTCGGGTCAGGGAACTAGCCCATAAACCTCACGCTGCCATTTGACAGATACGCTTATCACGCTATGCACCATACACGATGCCAATCCTATTCTGCTAGGTTATCTCAGGCAAGCCCTCGATAATGGGCTTGTATCAACTTCAGACTTTCTTGCTACGTTCCTTCGTGCCGCACGATCGTCACAACTTCAAAATGGTTCGACACTCGACGTGCTTTGTCGCACAGTGCTGGACGCTCACTATACTTCTGGAATGCCAGCGCTTGGCTCTCTCCTTCCCTCTGCAAGCTCCCAGAGCCTGATACTAGCTATGGCAAACGACGCGCTTGCTTTCCTTCGCCACGCATACTCCCTCCCGCCTTCCGGATTCCACTCAGTCTCAACTTCCGCTTCAGAGCTTGTCACTTTGATGTTGCCCTGCGTTCCAGATATTGTGCAAATGTCGACAACTCAAGCCATGTTATGTTTCGGAGACGCCAATGACTTGCTTCATTCCGTGCGACTTTCCCCAGAAGTTCGGCAGGTGCTGGAGACATTCGTATTTTCCTTGAGCCTCTTAATCGGGGATGATGCCAAGGTCGCTCGCGAGGCTCAGATAATCCATACCCAACTTGCACTCGGAAAAAGTGACATGTTGGGCTCCAATCTCGAAGCCGATTCTATCTCCTGTGGCCTGTTACTGCAGTCCCTCGTGAGCCGCCCCCCCATTCTCACTACCATCTCGCTCAGAACTGCTAGATTACTTCTCGGGCTAGTGACTACGGTGCCGGCAGTGGTTTGGAAGCCGTGGCCCTCTTAATAGGTTTATTGCGGTGGACGTCCTTGGCTCCGAATGTCTTCTACACTCAGATGCTGCTAGCGTCCTTGACCTGTGTTGCACAAAGCTCGCCGAAAGGCATTCACGACGGATCTTTTTTTATATGGAGAACGTTTGCCCTTGGACGTGTGAGGTGTCTTGTCCCGTTTGTAGCTGCTCGTTTGTTAAACTCAGGCTCACAGCTGCCGCGCCTTTTGCTCAATTTTGAAAAGGAGTTGGAGGGCCATGGAGCAGTTGAAGCAGACTGGGTGTGTCATTACCGCTTTCGTGGGCTAACATCGTCTCATGTTCCTGCAGCGGGCTGCAATGCATGCTGCAGTCTCCGCGGTGCTCCAACGCTCGGATTTGTTATCACGGTGTGATCATGTCCAAGTACAGGCCAGGACCAAGGAATCGTGTGATGAAGAAATAGCCAGGTTGGGCTGTTCCGCTGAGATGTGGTCACTGACTCAGATAGGTTTCAGCCCGGCCTCATTCATCAGAGATTTCATATATCAGCTGTATGCAGTCGGACTTATAGACCAAGCATTTGCGGTGAACGCAGATCCCGCTCTTGCGAACGATTCCGGCACGTACCTTCAGAGCGAAGCTTTCGAGCATAACTGTACACTTGAGGTAAAGAAGTCATTTTCCGTGCAGGTAATTAACCAACACCAGTTTCGCAGAGTTACCTTGAATCAAGGCTCACGATGGAGCTTAGCGAAGATGACACACGTACATTACTGCACCGTATCCGTTTGGAACCGAGCAGTCATCACTTCTTCGCTCAAGTAGTCCGTAAGGTGGGTGATCCAAACTATTATTGTCGGACATTCAATAGTTTGGCAATGCTATCCGTAGCGCTTGACGTGCCACTCAAAGTCCGGTAATGTGGAAGTTTTGAGTCAACTTACCAAGATGCTCTACGCGCATGATCTTGCACTCGATATTCTGTCTCTTCATCTAAAGATCACGGACCTCGTGTTCGAGGCATTGGAATTACTCTATGAGTATGATTGCGAAACCATCGGTATGTATATTTGTCAGCGACGAGTAAATGTTCATTCAATGAGTGGTACGAAGGTGATCCACAGACGGCCGTTAGCCATCTGGGGGACATCGTACTGTTCATCCAGATGGCGTTGACCAAGTTTCAGGTCAGTAGATTCACATGTGTTCCTCAATCGTGCAACACAATGTCTGACAGATATCCGCGCCCTCCCTGAGGAGAGGTGGCAAAGTGCTCCGCCTCGATATTCTACGTTCTTCACGAGTTTATCACCTGGAAGACCTCCCACCTGATGTCAGAACGGTATTTACCAGCTGGTTTAAAGCCATATTCGACAGTAGCAGCGATGGTATCGAGGACACTATCCTTCGGTAACTTCAAGCATTCCTTTTCTTGCCTTGTTGTCGACCTGATTTCCAGGTCAACGAAACCAAAGACGTTGCTCCAGATGTCTCCGACGCTCTTCTCTCAGGCCTGCATCGCATGCCAAGAGGGACGCATAAATAACGATGATCTGCGCAATGGCATCTCGTATTTCCTCGGCTCCTTGCTCAATTGGACGCTTGTAGGCGTTGTTCATGCGATGCTGTTCGAAGTTCAGCAACGGGGGTGAGCCTTTATGTCAACCTCTCTTTTTTTTTTAAGCGAGTGCGCAGGTTTCTTGCCCCTGTTCAACTCGAGGTTCTACAAAGTCTGTTGTTGGCACCAACATGTCCCCACGTAATTCTGCGCCTCTGCAGTCCGAACATCCTGAAAATACTGTCTGGAAAGCGTACCCAACTCGTCATGTCGAGTCTCCATTTCGACATTGGCACTATCAGATCTGTTGCATTGCAAACATTGTCCATGCAAAAGGAGGGTGAGGAGACTCCATTTCTTATTGATCTTTTGACATTTGATGATTGCAACGCTAGGAAATAACCAAGCAGTGAACAGCACTTCAGCTGCACCACCGGATGCGTTCTTGGACTTCCCCAGGCAGGAGATTCGTGATGCTTTTGCTCTAGCACGGCAACATAAAGCACCGCGTATTGACGTGGGCCGCTGCCTTACCATCACCACACCAACGAAGTTCCTCTTTCTGCTTTGGACCGAGCTGTGCGTTGCAGCGAGCCTCGGAGAGACGGAGACGTGTCGTCGATTTATGACGTTCGTACTCGTCGTGCCGCGTGCTGGCGTACCCCCGCTTCTTCCCCTCTTTATGTACAACGTTCTCCCGCAGTTGATCACCGCAGTCGATCAGCAAGCAGGCGACACGAGTGTTCACACAGAGCTTTTGGGGGCAGTCATCGCTGGCGCCCTTTCGGGTGCCCTTCATCTCGAATGGGCTCTACAGACCATATGCAACGAGCACACGGCGCTGTTAGGACAAGCAAGTGCTGTGCTGGCACGGAAACTAGCCGCGGGCCTTCGTGCGCAGAAAGCAACTTCGAGTACAAGCAGGACGATTCTCGAGCGTTTGGGCACATCATCCCCATTTGCCGCAAACTTTCCAGTCTTTTTGACGTGACACGTAGGATGCATTGATGAGTGTCTACAGTACATAAAAATCTATGTGATTTGGGGCGACACCACGCGCGACCGCGGATGCTCACGAGTCATTTTATACTGTGGATGCGGGTGGAGCTGCAGACAAAGTCGTCAAGCGGAGCCACGGTAGCTTTGGATAAAGGCGTACGACAACATGCATTTTCAGAGGGATCGCAATTCTGGTCTGACGGGCAAAGAATAAGACAGGACGAATCTGTAGACACCTAGCAGGCCAATCAATCGACGACTGTTCGCCTTCACCGAGGCTGCTGGCTTACGAACCTTTAATTGATCGTCGGGTGTCATATGAGGGGTGGGTGGGTGGTATTCAGGCTGGATGGTACTGGAGTGGATTCCATGGTGATGAAGAAGTTTGCGAATCTCTACTGCGATGGGCATGAAGTCATGGTCACGGGATGTCATCACATGCACTGATGCGACTATTTTAGATTCAGAGAGCTGCCAAATATGAAGCTCATGGACCGAAAGCACGCCGTCGACTTTTAAAATCGATGCCCGCACTTCGTCAAGGGAGATTGTGGGCGGGACACCTTGTAGCAGAATGAAGGATGCGCTTCGAACTCGAGGTGTAGAATCAGAACGCGTGTTCATGAAGCCAACGACGGGCGAGCTCACCCAATGGCAGTGCCGAGGAAAAGATGATCACGGTGATCACGAGACTGATCAATGGGTCGAAATAAAACTTGAATTCCCAGGTGGTGAGCCAGATGACGAGGCCGGTTGCAATGACGCCGACGTTACCAAGGGCATCACCCAGGACATGTAGTACGAGGGCCTGCATGTTCATGGAACTGTGCACGTGACTGTGGCCATGACCATCTTGTTCCGCGGACATTCGAGATGGATTTTCGGTCGACTGCCCGAGGAGAGGAGTTTCTTCGCTCGACCGAGTAGCATTGTCCTGAGTAGATGCGATGTCTTGGGCAGTCTGTACGAGCGAAGCGCGTGTAGCGACAGGGTGACCATACAGCGACGAGAAGGACGCGGAGCGGTTGCGGGAGGAAACAAGGTGGCCGTCGTTGTCCTGAACGACATGTATGCTGGCTGGCCGAGACGACGAGGCACTGCCCTTGTGTTCGTGGGTATGACCATGCTCTGATGAGTGGCATTAGTTTGGCGATAAAACGAGCTGGGGAGACAAACCGTGGAACAGGAATAGGCCGACGATATTAGATGCTAAACCAAAAGAGCCCACTATGACTATGAGACGAGGATTTGATATGTCTGCGAGAGTTGAGCAGCCGACATGGGCGGCACAAAGAAGCGATGCGCACCAGGGGTGCTGAAGAAGCGTTCCAAGGCTTCCATGGTGATGGAGAAGCAGAGTGCCAGCAGAAAAACGCCATTGATGAGAGCGGCCAGGATCTCGGCTCTGTGCCAGCCGTAGGAGTACCGCGAATCAGTTGCATTTTGACTGGAGAGCTGGTGTGGAGCGGTGAGGTGAGCCGGAAGGAATGACACAAGTTTACGACGAACCCTGATAGCGTAGAGAGCCACGATAAGGCTCATGACGTCGCTGCGGGAGGGTGAGTGAGGGCTGGAGTGTGCGAGTGTGACATACTTGAGCATATGAAAGCTGTCGGCGACGAGGGCAAGCGAGCCGACGGCATAACCTAGAAAGATCAGAGGGGGGATGGAAGAGAGGAGGCTGCCACACACCGACGATGAGTTCTATGAAGAAGAAGAGAATGTCTATCGCGAGCAGGAGCGTTATCCGTGCAGAACGAGACAGCGCCATGGCAGGCAGAGACAAGCAACTTGGGAGTCAATCGCTTAGTCAGCTCCCTTTCTCTTCTATCCCAACTCGACCAGGAAAAATAAAAAAACATGGCCGCCCCTTCCATGGCTGCAGCCCTGGCTGCATCGTTGCCAGCACCCGCGTCCGCGCCCGCGCCCGCTGCACCCGTTTATGAGGCCATCCCACCCTCCATGTCCACCGCGATCGACATCGAGGCGGAGATACCGCTCACTTGCGTACAATTGGATGCTCTGGTGCGCCCCGCTCATATCTCATTCGTGATCTGCTTTCCTCCCTCGTGCTGTGGTTCCGCTGATGGCAGTCTCTTAGGTGGTTACCAAGATCGTACAGCATGGTCGCGAGGCTCCGTCTGCCTCTGCGCACGGCCTTTTGCTCGGACTTGACCTCGATGGCGTCCTCGAGGTATCCAACAGTTTCCCATTACCGAGTCACACGAACGAGGAAGACGACAAGTCGTCAAAGTCCATCGGTGGGTCCCTCGCGGACGTGATTCGGTCGATGGTGACACAATCGTGCGGGCGTCAGCACGATATCAGGCATCGATGCTGCGATCACTCAAGGAAGTGCAAGGGGACGACAACGTCGTCGGATTCTATCAAGCCACGACACTGGGTGCCTTCTTTAATCAGACGCTAGTGGATACACAGGCGATACACCAGGAGAGGCTAAGGCACGGAGGCGTGGTCGTTGTACATGGTGATCTGATTGCTCGTGCTAGGTTAGTGGCAGAGATTGATGGTATGGACAGATGTATCACAGACAGCACGGGGAAATGCGTCGTTCCGGGCGTTCAGATTGACGTCTTCGTTTATGGACGCGTATAAAAAAGGGAGCTTCAGCTCGTCAAGGTGGGTGCTCACACCTTGTGAATGCGGCTGACGGACGGATTGCGGTATATAGCCTGATGTCGCATCGACTGACGTTTTCGTCTATCCTTGAAGAGATTCCAGCGAGAATTCGGACAAACCCGCTGGCGAGCGCGTTCTTGGAGAGGCTGTGGGCGCCGAGTCTGACACCGCGCACGCATGGGCAGCTCGGTGAGGGGGAAACGACTGCACTTAGTGGATCGTTCTCTCTGCTGGATCTCGGACAGTCGGGCGTGTCGCGGAGTATGGAGCTGGTTTCAGAGGCAATTGACAATTACAGGACGGAAGACGGGAACGTGGCGTATCTGACCAGGCAAATCGCGAGGGAGAAGCTGCGCGCGGAGACGTACGTTGCGAAGCGGAAAGAGGAAAACGCACAGCGAGTCGGGCAGGGACTGAGTCCGCTGCCGGAGGAGGACGTGAGCCGGCTGTTTAAGATTCCAGCAGAGCCAAGTAGACTGGAGAGCATGCTGCTGCTCGGGCAGGTGGATGCGTATGCGAAGAGTATGGAGAGCCTTGCTGGGATCGGACTACTCAAAATGTACGCTGCCACCGACAAAAAAGTGTAACTATGGGATTTTCCTAATTTGGATCAAACGTCAAACATCAAACAGTTATTTAAGTCACTGTCTCATCTCAATTCGGCCAGGACGTGTCTTTTTTTCTTCTTCTCCCTCCTTCGTCGTCCGGGTATTTAATCTCCCGTCCATCCTTTGTGCTCTCCACCTCCCATGGCCCCGCTCCTTGTCCTCCTCGCCCTCTTTACCCTCGCCACCTCCGCCTTCGCCTCCCCCCATGCACCCCGCGCCGTCTACAACCATCCCCACCGCCCCATCGCCAACCCGATCCGCGTAGACTCGCCCACTGTCCCGTTCCCGAGGCGTCAGCGCTCCCTCAACAAACGCTGCATTCCCCGTTCGTCCAACTCGTCCACCTCTGCCCTCCCAACCACCACTCCTATCCCCCCCGTCAATGTTGCACCATCACCCACTCGGTCGGCTTCTTCCTCTGCCCCCCCGGCTTCGACACCCTCTTCTTCCTCTCCTGCCGAAAGCCCCACCCCCACTCCCACTCCCACACCTACACCTACACCCACACCCACACCCACCACTACCCCACCCCCTGCGCAAACGTCTTCATCCTCTGACAGCACTGGCGGGTCAGGCCCACTGAGCGGTAGCCATACTGGAGATGGTGCTGTTTTCTACCTTCTCCTGACCTTCGTCTTTTCATCCGTTCCATCTAGGCACCTGGTACGCTACTGGTCTTGGTGCATGTGGCATCACCAACAACGACAGCCAGTATATCGCAGCTATCGCTCAATCTGTATTTGATTCTTTCACGCAAGTGGTTTTTCTTTGACCCGCTCCACCTTCTCTCACACACGTTCAGTCCCAACGGCAACCCCAATGAGAACCCTCTCTGTGGGACGAAGCTTCAAGTCTTCTGTAATTACGCGGCCTCTTTCTTGTGACTTTTCGCTGACCTTGTCTACTCCAGCCAATGGTAATTCTGTCACTGTCACCCTCACAGACAGTTGCGTGGCGTGTGGCGAGGAGGATCTCGACCTCTCTCCGACTGCCTTTGCGGAGCTAGATGCCCTTTCTGTTGGCCGAATTCCAATAACCTGGAACCCCTTGTAGATTTTTTTTTTTGCGCCTTGAATACCTCTCGCGCTGGTCGTCGACCTTATCGGAGCGCCTGGGCGAGCGCTGTGTAATTGCTATCCCCACACACGATGCGTGCTACGTTATGGATACCGTAGTTGATGGGTTTCGCCGGTCGTATTGTCTCGTCTGTTGTTGCGCCTTGCTTTGGTCAAGTGCATTTTCACGTTACTCGTAGACTCTTGTCTTTTGCCGTTACGAAATGGCATCATTTCCGCTTCCTTTTGTGTCGCGATCGAGTTTGCCGTCGGGCGTTCATTCCCGCCAGTCGGATCCGAAGTCCGTCGCAGAGGCGAAATGGGACGAGATCGGAATGTTGCGCTGACAGTAGAGACCGTCGCTCGCGGAAATGACACAGCGGTAAGAATAGCCTCCGCTACTTACGTACAGGTCACGCCCACACGCGGAAGTATCCTCACGTGATGACATCCAGTGCTCTCACTGTGGCATTCACAGCGTGCCTCGCATGCCCTCTGTCACCCCGTTCCAGTAGAGCTCCTCCCTCGTGCCACCGACGGCCTCGGACACGGCGTTGCGCAAACCGTCGTCCAATGTCCCTGATCTCTCAAGGAGGCTCGCACACAAGTCCAGCGCTAGGCACCGCACACGCACCGCAGAGGCCGGGATCTTGGTAAACGGCCCAAGAACTTGCCCCCGTATAGGGTGTACGATCGCAAAGAACGGTTTGAGCCGCGAGCTCAACCAAGAGATTTGCTGTGGGTCAGGAACATCAGTCCTAGACTCTCTTCAGAAACAGGGACCGACCTCACGCTCCACGACGTGGGAGCCACGTTGGAGGAGACGTAAGAGCACCCCCAATACCGCCTGAAAATTGATCGGATCAACGGTGCAGCCCGACCCAGGTCTCGCTTACCTGGGTCGTGTCAAGATTGTCTGTCCCTACCTCCCAGAGAGTTTGGGGGAGGTGTACGATCCACTCTTGAAACTTGTGTTTTGCACCTGCATCGCGGGGGTTAAAGTAGCCGGTATACCCAGCCTCTTTCTCGAGCTAAGTTTCGCATCACCAACAAATTCGATCCGGCCCAATGAAAAACTTACGAGTAACAGTCCGCCGACAAACTCCACCGTCAGTCGTTTCACCGCAGAACCGGAAGTAGTTCTCGTAGCATGATCAAGGGTCGCCGCCAACACCGATAACGGCTCCTCTTCTGGACCTTGACCGTCCCTTTGGTTCAACAATGCCCAGATTGTCGGGAGAAGCATCGTGTACATTACGGCCGAGATAGGTCTCGGTAGCTGCGCACCTGATCCGCCGTCTCCTTGAAGAAGTCCAATGACGTAGGATTTGATGAGATCAGCCTGCAAACTCAGCGAGAGACAGTTTTCCGGAACCAACAAAGGCTTGTGACGTGGCGCGAGAAAACGCTTTCCCCGATGCACGTCCCTTGTTTCGGGTTGATGTGAGACAAGAACGAGCAACGATGCAAGTTCGCAGTAGATCACGCTAAGATCCTGAAAGGCTTGTTCTACCTGCATTCCTCTTGAGCTCCTCTGAGTAACTGTAGCCAGCAAACGCTCGCCTTTGCTTCCCGATGCGCGGGCGCGAATGGAAAGTACCCAGTAAGGTGATCCAGTAACGATCTGAGTTCTTCACGAGGTGCAAGCAAGTCCATTCCCTAATCATACGTTCAAAGAAATATAGGCTTTGGTGGGCAAGCCCGCGTACTGGATCAGGACCTTGGAGAATGGCGCCGTATAGGGTCCGAGTAATCTTGAACGCCGCCATAAACATCTGGACATCCATTTCGGTCGGGTTCGTGCTGGGAGAGAAGAGGGCGGGTGCGCCATCAAGAAACGCGGCGGTTAACGTCGAGTAAAGCGTTCGAGACAATCTCTACAAGATTCACGTTGAACTACTGGATCATCCCCAAGAAGATTTCCTACCATGATCAAAGGGATGTCGCCCAAGGCACGCGAAACACCATCTACTTCAGGGGAAAGATCTGACAGATGGCTCAGATCCCATGCGAGCTCTGGTCCTCTACACGAGAATCGTGGATCGTAGGCAAAGTCTTCATCGAAAGACTCAAACTCGGGAACTACATTCCAAGTTAGATGCTTGCCGTTTACCTTGTGGAGTGAAGGCTCGAGTACGTTTGCATGCTCTTCGTATAGTCGAGTAGTCACGAAAGAGGATCGTAAGAACCACGTTGGTGCTGTCGCGTGCGCTGTCTCTCTCTTGGATCCGCCGGTTGTAGAGGGCTGCCCGTCTATAGCGTGACTGAGAAATGAAGAAAGGGATGACAAAACTACCAGTTTGGACTGACACAGTTAGAGAACGTGTAGAGTAGAAAGATTTGACAAACGCAGCTACCTGGGGCGAAAGCACCATAGACGCGGAGAAAGTCGTCTGCGCCGTTTCTTGAAGAAGATCAGACTAACGATGGTATTCTAGATTCGCATCAACAAACCTTCGACTTCACCAAACTTTGTTCCTGCACCGAGGATCCCAAGATAGCCCTCCAAAATGCGCTTTCCGTGGCCAAGCCCGGATTCGTTCCATCCACGCACCACGCACTCTGGCACAACGTCTAGAAGCAAGTCCAAAAAGCGTACCGCGTCTATCCGGATTTCAGGGAATATGTGCGTCTGGGCAGAGGCAGTGAAAAGCAACAGTAATGGCACATGTGGGATCAGATCTCTCTGCAAAAGAGCGTTAAATTATGAATTGGCAATGACACGAGCATTCACTCTCTCGAGACGGGGTAGAATCCAGCCAAAGAACGTGAGCAAATTTTTACGAACACCAGTATCCTGTCAGCGGCGACGTTGGGCAGGGAAGCCTTGATGGAGTCGGAGACATACCTCATCACCGACGAGGCGTGCACAAGCACTGAGCAGAGGGGGGATTGACTGTTCTAGTAATCCGGGGTGATCCTGGAATAGTTCTCGGGCACCGAGGATGGCATCTTTACGGGCTCCGGCATTGTAGTGTTTGAGAAGAGAGAGCACGTCGTCGAGGGTCTGTCGCCGCTTATTGGTGGGTACAGCATCGCTCCTTTCAACGGCGATACTCTGGGTCGGAAGGGCGATACCTTGGGACGGTCAGCAGAACAGCTGGAAAGAGAGTGTATCACCCACTTCGAGCCTTGAAAGATGTGTCTATGACATTGGAGGGCAGCCTTTTGCCCTTGCCAAGCTTCAGCTTGGCCTTCTGCAACAAGACTTAGACGGAGGGGGCGGTACCAGCGAGCATTCTTACAGAGAAGTCGGCGACTTTCTCCTTCTTCCTCGAGCCCTTTGGCATCACTGGCCACGACTGGTGCGTCCACGTTCAAGTTGTGGCTGAACTCGAGTTTGCTAATCCTCAGGACATGGTATAGAGTATATACATGCAAGCACAAAGGACCAGTAATGTCGTCAAGAAATTCCAATCACCAAACGTGAAGGAACGGAAGCCTCATAAAGTCAACCTTGAGATCCAAACAGAACATTGCCCTGTCGTCAGACGTGTATCCCTCGACATGGACAGTGAACTTGGCTGAAGTGGCATGAGTAAAGTACAACCTGGGTAGTTGCAAAACGAACCTTTCGGAATTTCTCTTGGTAGCGCAACCGTATGCGAGACAGTATAGCTGCCCTCCTGTATGGGACATTGAATGCTGGCATTGGCAGCAAGACTAAGGGTGATTAGAATGACGACGGCTAAGAACCGATGGCGGACTTACGCTTCCTTGCAGACATCAAATGTTTTTGACAGCAGCTTGATGAGGCCTAGTTTGACAGTAACGTCCGCAGATGCACCTTGCTGCGAGTAGCGTTAGATTGAGTTGAGAGACAAGCAGGAACGCGAACCTCGATCGTCTCTTTAGCAGTACCGGACACTGTGACAGTGAGATCTTTGCCGGGCTTGGGTGGATTTGGAGACACCTTTATCCAGTTTATCTGGATAGCGTCTTCGGGTGTGCCTGTCTGCCCGTCAGTCGATTTTTTGCGTTGGGAGCGAGTGGTCGTACCACAATCAACATAAGACCAGCTATCAAAGACGTGAACGGACGAGTCGCCGAGAACCTGCTGTTCTGCGGTGGACTGTGCAAGCGCCGTGCCTGCGAGGGCAGCGAGTAGGGACAGCGAGAAAATGCGGACCATGTGGGCGAGACGAAGAGAGAGAGAGAGACGGCAACCACACTAATACGCTCGTGGCGTGGGAATGCTGATACTATGCACGGGCTGCGGGTCTCCTCCTCCCCCCACCAACCAGCCATGAAGTCACGAGAGTACTGTTGTTGCGCGATTCCCCTCGTCAATGCAGGCATATACGCTACCCTCTCAGAACAGTTTGTCCTCGCTTTCGTCGTCGGAACCCTCTCGGTCGCCACCCCGTCCAGTAAGCGCACCTTTACTCCTTACGCACCCGCAGCCTCACCTTTGACGTTTCAAGTCGTCGGTGCTGCCACTCCCTCGTTTGCTCCTGTACTCCTTGCGGTCTTCTGCTATATTGCAGCCGCTATTCAGGTTCTCGGCTTTCTGGGTGTCGCACAAGTGAGTGACCCGTTCCGTTCGTCCGTCACTCGTCTCATGATCACAGGAAAAACCGATCATGTATCGTAGATATGTCACTCTCCACACGGGTGCATCTATCTTGGTGTTTGCCATCGCGGCTGCCTGGATCATCATTTCCGCCACTCGCCACCCAGCCGCCCAGTCGAAATGTGAGGCCACCTTCTTTCCAGCTAGCGGCTCCAACGGGAGCGCTTCATCAGAAGGCCAAACCCTCTGTGATATATTCTCGTGGGTCGATGTTGGCGTGATGGCTGGCGCTTGGCTCTTCTTTGCCCTCGTCCAGGTGGGTGACGAACTAGTCCTCATTGCAGCCCGTATACTCACCCGTATCCTCCAGACTTATCTTCTATTCGTCGTGTCATCATACGGCGCCTCTCAGCGGGAGGATCACGAGAAGTATGATGTGCTCAATGACTCATCCAGACCGCTGACAGACGATATCCCGATGGCCGATCGCGGTGATCCCTGGGATTCTAGAGCATCCTACGAGCTTGAAGACGGCCGTGCTCGTGGGCACACGAAGCAAGATAGCTCGGTGTCTACGATCGTGGGCGTACAACCACAGAAAGAAGGTTATAACCCGTATGACACCTACTCGTCTAGGAGTCCAGAAGCCCAGTACATCGATAACCGGACGACCAGCCGAACCCGTCCCGGCGATTATTGATTCAAGCGCATTTGTCTTAAGTTGCAAACGGAAACCTAGCACATAGTTAGATCACCCCGTGGACCCTCGTTAATTCACTGCTTTTGTAAAGCTTGATATTTACGGACATAAACCCTTTGCATTCGACTCTACGACACCACACTCGATTCAGGTCTCTTCATTGTCCTCCCATGGTCCTATCTTTAGCGTGAAATGCTGAGCATGTGCGATACGTTTCCATCTCTCTTCCCTCCCGTCTTCCTCCATGAGATGGCTGTGAAAGGAAGCATAGATCGTGTGCAGTGCTGATTTGGGAGATAGGAACCGTTCCTCCAGACTGTTGCAAATGATGCGTTCTTCTTCAAACAGTGGGAGCGCATACCAAGCATGGATAATCTGCAGCTTGAGCGTTCGCAAGCAGGGTCCCAACGAAAGAATGAAGTTTTCCCCAAATTCATTTACTGTCACGAAGGAAAGCGCAAAGTATTCGAGCATCGAGAGATCGAGCAGGCAAGCCGCGATGACCGAAGTATTTAAGCGAGTACATCCTAGCAAGACCAGCTTTCGAAGGGAGCGTCCTGGACCATCGACGAGAGACTGGAGGTGAACGTTTCTGATCTCGAAGCCCAGACGATGACCTTGCGCATGTGTGAAAGACTCGAGCTGAGAGGCGGCAAAGACGACGTTGAATCTGATTCCATCAAAGGTGTTGCCCGTGACGCTGCGAATGGCGAGGTGACGAAGGGCTGGAAAGGACGCTTCAGGGTTGAGATGGCAGTCTCCGGACAAGCGCAACGAGCGAACACAATCGCTGGGCAGGCGATCGAACGGGGTGACGCGAGTGGAGGGATCGAGGTAAAGCTCGTAAGAGAATAGGCGGGGCAGCGCTACGCCAACCCCGGGGTACATGGCACTTTCAAAGTCAAGATGGTACCGCGGTTGCGGGACTGCGAACGACAGTCAGGAGACGGAGGGGCTGGCGGGACGGCACCGACCGTTCATGGTATAGGGGTGATAGTGGCGGACATCGAAGACGCGCAGCTTTTCCAGAGAGGTGAGCTTGGCGAGGGTGCGGTATAAGCGGGAAGCGGGGGTAGCCTGGGGCGAATGAGGCTCTGTGGGCGAAAAGGGAGAGGAGTACAAACTAGGCCGGTGCTGAGAGATTCCACGATGCGGCCATCATTAGCGACGTCTGCCCAGCGGACGGAGAGGGCTGTTTCAGGAGAGGAGGAGATATGAGTGTGGAAGCGTTCGATTTGAAACTCGTTTCGGAGGGAGACATATCTGCAGAAGGAGGGGGATGCCTCGAAATAGACCTGCCTGCAGGAGAGGAGGAGACGGAAGTGAGCGTTGGAGGGCTGAGTGGAGTGGACGACGGTGGTGCAGTCGGCGAGGACGAGATGGTAGATGAGGAGGCGTACGTCGAACGGCAGGCGGAGGAAGGGTGCGTGCATGTTGGCCTCGCCGAAGCAGCGTGGATCGACCGCGTTAGGAGCGAACAATCACAACGTGGCCTGGCTGAAACTCGTCCAAGGCCTCCCCCTCCTCCTCCTCCCACCCCACCACTCACCTGAGCATCTCCGGCGCAGCTCACTGCCATCCCCATGCCAGTTCCAACCCAGCTTTCCTACGAAGTCTGTCTCGACTTCACAAACGACACACACGACTGCGCCACCGTACAGCTCCTCCGCGACTATGGTCGGTCCACCAGCGCGATCGTCCTCCTCCATCCGGGCGAGAGCGTCACCCTCATCCTCGACGCCGGCTCTCTCTACAAGTACGCCCTCAAATCGCGCACAAAAGTCGCCAACGTGAGGTGCGCCGTGCTCGCCTCCTGCCGATCTGCGCTCCTTTGACTACTCGTGCGATCCCACAGTGCCCGCAGCTGGAGGGACATACGATGCGACATATCGCAGCTCTTTTGCGGCGGAGCACCCCCACGCACGCCCCAGCGCGCGTCCCCTCCCCCACAGTGTAACGGGGTCACGGTCGACCGCGTCTGGCGGGACTATCGCTTCAACGTCTGGAATGACTCCGTACGTCTCCTCCCCTCCCCGTGTTCGCGCACCTCGTCGATCCCTTCCGATCCCACAGTGAGCCTGCACACAATCCTTATACCCCCTCGAGACACACATCGTCATACTCTACCATCGGCAACAGAACGCAGGTCATTCTGTTGGCGGATAATCACTCGCATCCAACGTAATACGTAACCTAAACTTATTTCTCATCCACCCATCCCAGGCGGGGGTGAAAGACCCATTCTGCATCACTCTTGGACATGTAACATTATCGCTTGTTTGGCATCATATCCGCAGCGGTCTGTGATGCGTCGACTTCACAACCATGCATCCCTCTTGTATCTCTTCTCGTGGTTATTGTCCCGTTGTTACTATGGAGTCCCCTCGCAGCGCTCCGTCTACTACTGTGAAACAATAAACGTGCACAATGTCAGACGTCTTCTAACGTAATCACATTGCACGAGCAATTCACGCAAGCCGCAAATTTCGTCTAGTATATGCTGAAGGGGGCGAGGGAGCTCTGTTGGCAGGACGCAGCCGACTCCGGGGAAGCCACCCCGCGCGTGTAAGCGCACCCTTGGCAAGCTGCACAGCGGGTCGAACTTCCCCAGGGGCCGCGGACCCTGCGCGCGGAAATATCCTGGGGAACGCCGCACCGTAGGGTGCCCTGGCATTCTCTGCTCGCGAATTCTCGGCCACCTGTGCCCTGTGTTGCAATATCGGTTTAGCAAGAAGGGACTCCTGGAAGACATTGAGTGTCGCAACCGCTGTATTGTTCAAGGCACCCACAATGTGCGCGGTCGCTTTCTGGCTAATCTCCGCCAGAGCCTCGCGTCCACGATACCTTAACACCTTTTGAAGGTTCCTGCGCGTCACGGGGCGTAACTGGCCTTTATCAGACACCTTTAAGTGGAGTTCGTCGGAGAGAGAGGAACGAGCGTCGGTAACGCTATCGTTAAGCACGCCCCTTGGTGTATTCGACCGCAACTTGTCCGTGAGCAGTTCCCGTCCCACAGCTCGCGCTGTCATCTCAAATTTGAAGTCCCTTGGGTTGTCAACCAATTCCAAAAGCGCCATGGGCGCATTGTCGCCCATCCGGTTATCAATCTGAATGATGCGCGTATAACCACCTGGGCGTTCCTTGTATCTCTGCGCGAACATAGAGAAAACTTTGGGCAAGACCTCGGGCTTCAGCAGGAAGCCTTGGGCACGCCGATAGGAAGTTTCGCTCCCTTTTTTCCCGAGAGTTATCATCTACCTTTGGTGTCAGACGATGCATAGTGTGATACGGATTTCGTACCTTCTCTGCCACTCTCGCAACATCCTTGGCCTTTGGAAGCGTGGTTCGAATCTGCTCATGCTCGAACAACGAACTGACCAAGTTGCTGGGTGTGCGGGATGAGCAGTGGAGCGAATGGAACAACTACACCACCCACCGGAGCATTAAATTGCGATGGGAGGACGTCCTCGAGAATTTCCGGAATGCGACGCCATGCTTCATTGGTGGCACTTGGAAGACGAGAAGATGACTTTTCTCACGTGACCTGCAGCTACTTCGGTAAAATCCGGACAAACATGGCGAGCAAAAACGTCTTCCCGACACTCAGACGGGTTCCACCAAAATGTCGTTTGCTCGTATAACCCTGCGCAGCCTGTCTCGTGTCCGACCGACTTTTGCCGTCTCCAAACAGTCTGCCTGGAGATTGCACCGGGCGAACTACTCCGCCGCCACGGGCCTGTCCAAGGAGGACATTCAAAGTAGAATCTTCGGCGTCCTCAAGGGTTTCGAGAAAGTCGACCACGCCAAGGTACCAGTTCCGCCACATGCAGATTCATGTCCATCATTACGAGCGTTCACATACCTTCCAGGTCTCGGCTTCGGCTTCCTTTGCAGATGAGCTCGCTCTCGACAGCCTGGACGCAGTTGAAGTCGTCATGGCTATAGAGGAGGTGCGCGACACTCTCGCCAAATCCACGTAACCACTCATGTATTTTCTACAGGAGTTTGCAATCGAGATTCCGGACGCCGAAGCTGACGAGATCAAGACCGTTCAGCAGGGTGTGCTACCTTTATTGACTGTTTGACTTGCTCATGCTAATTGCCTTCTTAGCCATCGATTACATTGCAAAAACGCCCGAAGGTTCGTCAACTCGCTTTGCCGTGCTGTACTTCACTCACCATGTATTAGCTCACTGAGAGGTTGCATAGCACTCTTTGTCCATTTGTTATTCTGTAATCAGCATCAATCCAACATCTGTTTTCATCTGAGCTGAGTGCTCCCGACTGGACAGCTCAAGTACCTACACTTTCAATGGTTTATTTTGGGCTGGTTACTTAAACTCTGGCATGATGACCTATGGAGACGTGGAAAGTCTAGCAAGTTTTATTCCTCGGAGTCAGGGCTCGGAACATTTTACCGTCAGTGGGTCGTTCTTGGAATAGGTTTCCTCCTCAGTGAGGGTTCGTGTGTGTGCTGACCACGTAAACCCTGCAAGTGACGAATATAAGTAGCTAGACCGCCACGCATAGCAAAGGGCAGAAACACTGGATGGTGCCCATTCACATCGCGGACGGTATATGATGGGAATTAAGTAAGCCGGCGTGCCTAGGGTTGGTTGCCGATGGCTATGATCCCACATCGCGGGTGTGGATATATCCGAGAACAAGGTGTTACATTACCCGGTCGTAGGGAACAAGAGTTCCGCTTCAGCCTCCAAGTTCCCGAAACATCTGGACGACACGACCACAAGTCTTGTTTCGACGGAAAAGGAAAGCAGCTCTAGGGACATGGCCATCCCTCTGTTGGAATCTCGCTACTATTCATTTTCAGCCTGTTTGCGCAACGGCGAGTGGTTTCTCGGTGTCAGACAGAGGATCATAGGTGCACCATCTTTTCGTTACGTCTACTCACTCCAAGGATTAGGCCATTTCGGCTCACTTTTGGATGTATGGCCAAATCATCTCGTGTGGGCGCGGCTGGAGTCCGGACGAGAACACTATGCAAGCGTGATGTTTCGCGCGCCAAGATGCTCCACAGACTGGCCAGCCACGGTTTACAGATTCAAAGAACTCCGTCAATCTCATCCACGCCTGTAGTTTCGACGATGGAAAGTTGTCGGGTCGCAGAACGGTCATCGATGGGATTGCTACTTCCATGGTAATCTGTGTACCGAAGAAAAGAACCAGGTGGGGCGCAGGGTTCGTCACCAGCCAATCCTGTAACAGGTTCATCAAACAAATGAAGTTCTCAGGTGGTCTCCTCGAGGGAGTGTGTACACCAACAAACATATCATTACCAAGACGAACTATTCGCGACGGTGTGGTGCTCTCTTACGAACAAGAGCAATATTACCTTTTTTTTATATTATATTGCGTCTGCCAGGTAATTTCAGAGGGGTAAATGCCGATACCCCGACATCAAGGATAAACCGGAGAGGGCTCTTGTTCTCTTGGTGTCTCGTTTTGATTTTCCCGGAAAAGATTCGGTGTAAAATCGTGTGGCATCCATCTTACCTAGTAACGCCAGAAATGTGGGCTCCGAGAATGTTTTTTGCCCATATGGTGCACGGCCAGCGTGACGATAGTTAGGGAGGTTTGTCTGATGAAGAGTCTTAGACGGCATAGCGAAGAAGCCACAGGCGACCACTGAAAGAGACGTATTTCGAGAGCACGGTAGGTGCACCAGTGATCGAGGAAGCACTTATTCCCGTCCGTCGGTCGAGTTAGGGACAAGTCCGTCAACAAAACGCCGCCGAGCCGTACGAGGAGGCTGGCATGGGTGTGACTAGTTCGGATATTTCCGAGAATAGCTGCATAGTTTTGTCATGGTGGCTGTCGCTATCGCAGATTCCCACATTCCTCAACGACCTCAAGATCCTCAAGGTAAGCGGGGCTCCACTTCCTGGCCATCGAGTTGCTCCTGATTCTTCATCTTTTCACAGGCGAGTACACTCGGATCAGTTTCTCGCGCGCTCAGGGCTCATCGTAATGTCCCCGTTCCGATATAGACTTCGTTATGGCGACGTTCTCCTCGACCCCCATCGTCATTGATGGCAAGGGCCACCTCCTTGGTCGACTGGCCTCTATCATCTCCAAGCAAATTCTGTCCGGTCAGAAAATTGTGGTCGTGAGATGCGAGGAGATCAACATCTCCGGCAGTTTCTTTCGCAACAAGGTATGACGATATATATGTTCTTGAAACCAAGTCCAAGCGACATCCCGCGCCGTGCAGCTCCGCTACCACAATTTCCTCCATAAGCGCCACATCGTCAACCCCAAGAAGTCCGGACCTTTCCACCACCGCGCTCCCTCTAAAATTCTGTTTCGCACCATCCGTGGTATGGTACCCCACAAGACTGCGAGGGGTGCTGCCGCACTCGATCGATTGAAGCTTTTTGAGGGTGTTCCTCCACCATATGACCGCAAGAAGCGGATGGTGGTTCCAGAGGCTCTCCGGGTACTGCGGCTGAAACCTGGTCGGAAATACTGCACCGTCAAGGTATGAGGGATGATGGTTTCGACACGGGCGGCGCGTTGATGATGGGTTGGTTTTGCAGCGTCTGTCGCATGAGGTTGGGTGGGGTTACAAGGATGTCGTTGACCGCCTCGAGGAGAAGAGGAAGATCAAGGCACAGGCCTTCCATGAACGCAAGGTGCGTGCACAGAGGCTGGGACATTGTTTTGGGACTCCAAGTTCACTGTGAGTTTCAGATTGCGGCACTGAAGCTGCGCCAAAAAGCGGTCGCTGACGCATCGCCTTCCTTTGAGAAATTGGCAGAGTATGGATTCTAGGAGGGGGAGGATGATTGTGTGGCAAGCTGCAGACTACGTTATGTTCAGTACCGATACGAACATGCATGTACCTATGCAACTCTACGGGACTGGTTTTCTTTATGTTCTCCTTTGTTCGGTTTCGACCTAAGTGGCTGTGCTGTCGGTGGCGGGGAACGCGACAGACGCGCGTTTGGAAGGGACGATTGTTTGAGTCACGCAGCCACCTCTTCGACCGCCCCCCCGCCGCCATCCTCCCCTTCCTCCTCCTCCTCGTCCCCGACAGCCCCCACACCATGTCCGCAGAACACCCAGCACATCAAAGCACAGGTTGGCCATTTTTTTCTAGGGGCACTTGCTCACCAACACTAAAGCATCGCCAGCAGCATCCCGCTCTCCATCACCGACCTCTGCTCACGACATTCTCACCCTTCGTGCCCTCGTAACAACGAAGGAGGCTGGCGTGATCATCGGAAAGGGTGGGAAAAACGTCGCAGATCTTAGGGAGCAGACCGGGGTGAGAGCCGGCGTCAGCAAGGTCATACCTGGCGTCCACGAACGGGTCCTCACGGTCGGCGGATCCGTCGAAGCAATCGCAAAGGTATGCTTCCTTTTTTTCTCACCAACTTCGTCGGCTTCACTCACCGCGCCCCTGCGCCTGCAGGCATACAACCTGATCGTCACCCAGCTCGTCTCATCAAGCCCGTCTCCTGTTTCACTATCATCGTCATCTCCACATACCTCCATTCGCCTCCTCATCTCACATAATCTGATGGGCACTGTAATTGGTCGCAACGGCCTCAAAATCAAAGCCATCCAGGACCTCTCCGGGGCTCGCATGGTAGCCTCAAAAGAGATGCTCCCACAGTCAACAGAACGAATCGTAGAAGTCCAGGGTTCCACGGAAGCCATCAGCCGTGCAATTGAAGAGATTGCAAAGTGCTTGTTGGAGGACTGGGAAAGGGGTGCCGGAACAGTTCCATTCCACCCTGGGGTTGGCGAGGAACGTCTTAGCTCGAGACGGTCAGCAAATGGTTATGCCAGCGGCTTGAGCACGCGCAGATCCGCTGGTGATGTTACCCGCCGTGGCTCATCTCCGCCCTCCCCACACTCACCGTCGACGGCACAATCACCGGCTAATCTTCGCACCCAAAACATCCTAATTCCTGCTGATATGGTCGGATGCATCATCGGGCGGAATGGGAGCAAAATCACTGAGATTCGCCGACTCTCCGGATCCAAGATTTCTATTGCAAAGGCTCCGCACGATAATTCTGGTGAACGAATGTTCACTATCATTGGAACTCCTGCCGCCAACGAGAAAGCATTGTTCTTGCTTTATAACCAGTTGGAGAGTGAGAAAGAAAGGAGGATTGGTAGAGAGCAACAGCAGCAGCAGCAGCAGCAAGACTCCCAGGAGTAAATCAACATACTCGCCGTTCTACCGCACATTCCGTCCAGCCCCTTTGCATGATTGACACGACGCCTCTCAAATCCGTATGCCCCTTCATCATTGCCTTCTTGTCCCCGCCGCTCCCCACACAATACTTCGTTGCTGTGTGCTAGGAAATGCCGTATTCGTTATGGCCTTGAATCCTATGCATTTGCCCCCTCTATCGCCGAAAAGATGCAGAGCCCCTCTCTTCCCTTCGATATTCTTGACTCTGATTTACTTCATCGCCTCCTAGTCCCCCGACGATAGCTGACCAAGATACATATTGCGACATGCCTGACATACTACAATGCATTGTGTTTTAGCTGCTTCAGCGACGTTATACAGCATGTGTCCGTGATTCGCTCCGTCCCTTCTTTCGTCTGATGCTTGCCATTGGGTGTTCGCACTACCTAAGTACTTACTATAAGTTAGAAATCACGTGCAGCCAAACGTTAATCGATTCGTCTTTTGTCGAGCTCGTTGCAATGAACGGCCATCCTTCGCGAAATGCTGGATCCTCTAACACGGTGCCCTTGTATGACACGGCTGGGCTAACTTCGGCTTTGACTAATCCATATGCACAACATATGTCCTGGCAGTACTATCAGGCATGCGTACAAGCCTATTCCATCCCCCGACCTCGCACAACCGTGGATGGGTACACGCTCTCATCTACCTACGTCCAAGGCATAGGAAGTCTGACGAGCAGGGTACCGCAAATTATCCCTGCCCCACCTCTGCGAGACCAGTCGTGCGTGCAAGTTCAGTCACAACCGACTGTGAAACCTGTCCGCAACCACCTCACCTACGGGAGCTGGTACCAACCCGGAAACAATCGGTGCACTCGCCAAGGGTGCCCGTTCACTGGCTCCCGCAAGTCCGTCGAAGTTCACATGATGGATCGACACTTCATACTCCCACCCGGGTGGAAGAAAAAGGACGACTGGGATGCTGATCCGAGTTTGAGAGGGTGCATAGTCGTTCTGTCGTGTTGACTTTTTGACTGATGCCGATTTAGAAAGCTGATTACAATTCAAGGGACATCGCTGGTACTGGACACGCCAGAAGATGTCGATGCCTGGATAGCCGAGCGGAAGAGGCGATTCCCGACGGAGGAAAGGATTCAAGATAAGAAACGCAAACTCGAGGAAGCGGTTGCGCGGGGGCAGCTGACCCCGGAAGATATAGGTGCTGGTGCAAGAAAAAAACACAAGCAGAACGCAACGTTTGTGGAAGGCGCAAGCAAGAGATTTCGTGGAAAATGCCATGAAAGAGGAAGGAGTCGACGCGAAGAGTCTCAAACAGAAAATGTCAACGACTTGACGAGTCAGCAAGCTCATACGAAGACGGAATACACTCGATGCTCTGCGTCAATTGCAGATGATGACGAAACACCCGAAGTTGTGTCGTTCAAAGTTCCTACGCTGTCGTGCATAGCGGGAGTGGATGACAAAGAGGTACAAATACCTCTTGCGCAGATTTCATGCCCCAGAAGAATCCCTCAGCCGAAGAATCCACCGCAAAATCTGTTTGCGTTACGGTCGGCGCTGCTTCGTAACGTACTGGGACCTGCTACTTACTCCCCCCTGCCATTCTGACAATTTTACTGTTAAGCTTCTCCTGCCTGAGATCCAGGTCACAGTTTCTAATCTCTCGCAGACCATACGCTTCCTTGTTGAAAATGATTTCCTTCGTGGCGCTGAGCTGCGGCCAGGTGAAGCACAAGAGCAGATGATCGAGGTACTTGGAAGTAGCGAGAACCCATGTTTGGCCCCACTACCTCCACCAGAAGAACCTGCGGCCACGAGATGTGGGTCTGGGTTATTTGGACATTGAGGGGGGAAGGATATAATCATTTACTCGACGGAAAATACTAGCTGTTGTTTCATCGACCATCCTCCGAATCGTACCCGGAGACGCTGGCTGTTTCAAATGATCCATTCTCGTCTCCTTCAACATCCAACGTCCGCTTCTCTACATCAAAACCATAATCTGCTAGCCCTTCCGAGATGTGATCAACTTTGGAAGGGGCCGTAACAGCAACGATAGTGGAGGTAGACGAGCTAAAAATTGGCAAGATGTACTTCTCGAGGGACGCCAGGACATCATCCTTCGTGACAAATTGGTATCGTTCCAAGAGTTGGAGGTTGTGATCCTGACTTAGACCTTTAAGTGCTTGGTTGGTAAACGAGTTGATCGCCTGCGGAGTTCTGAGTAAATGGAACACTGGGTGTTTGCGTGACCTACTGCTCTGCCGGCCGTCGCAACGATTTTCGTAACAGAGTAGACGATGCTACTTTTGGCAGCATCCAGTGTTGTTTCATCTAGTTCAATCTGATGCAGTTAGCCTGCCGAACCGGTAGAGACAAGAGAACCTTACTGAGCCGTCAACTAATCCCGAAACGACGTTTTTCACCGCGTCGAAAGCCTCCATGCTGTTAGAGCTCTACACGTGAAAGGTCAAAAATGGCTTTCTTTTCTGGAACAAATAGCAAACTTGCTCGATATAGGGAGAAGGTAATTAGCCCGGCCTCCCTGTCGGCGGTCACGTACGCGCCGTAAGCAAGGCCAGCCCCGCGTACAGACCTCTGTTGAGTGCGAAGTCAGCACAGCTTTCCATAGGACAGGTTTTTACGATACCCATAGAAAGCTCTCTGTCGCATTCAGAACTTCGAGCGCGACCCTTAATGCGGGAAACTCCGGATGATCGAATCCTTGGATACCCCTAGTGGTATGATTGACAAAGGAGCTTTCAATCGTGGGCAAGCTAACGACGATCGCCTACAGGAGGTGAACGAATGCACAAGGAGAACTTGTTTGACCATACCTTCTTCACAGGGTTCCTGCCCAATTCGTTGAGCGTCTCGCAAGTCAGCTTAACTGGTGCTAAAGTTGACGTTTGCTGGGACAAAGCAAACGGGAGGCAAATCAAATGGCGGCAAAAGAAATATACTTACAACAAGGTGACCGAGCTTTTCCTTCCACGTACTACGGGGCTTTCGGAGACCCAACACATTTCCAGTGACGGATATGCGAATTCCTGAGGGATCGGTTACTACAAATGTTGAAAATTGGTGAGTCACGTCCCAACGTGTTGGAAAAATGGTACACACGGTACGTCCGTAGTTTTTCAAAGGCAGCGATCACCAGGTCTGGGGTCTCCTGGAGGTCTTTGACAAGCTTTGGTACAAAGTCCGCTTGGGACAAGATTGCGCCAGCGAGCGAAGTTGAATTCTTGTCAAATAGCGTTTCGGCCCATACAGACGACAAGACATTGTTACCATCACGTTTGAGCTCAGGGAGGGACTGAGCAAGTTTAGCAGCAGAGACGAGAAGCCTTTCGCGAATTAGCAGATAGACATACTGCGAGGCGCTTGCTCACCTTTCTTTGTCGAACACAGAGCCCCAAACCAGATTACGGAGCCATGTGACGGCGGGCTCATAGTGTGCTGTCTCAACCTTGAAACTTATACGCATAAATTCGGTGAACTGATCCGATAACCCGAGCCCCGCCTCATACGAAACGGTTAGATCATCGAGCTGGTTGACTACCTCTTCGTGACCTAACAGTTCGCCATCCCCCAGTTTAACAGGTAAAGAGAAGAAGGCGGCGGCGTAAGTGGAGAGGTATCTGAGAGACCTCAGCAAGAAAAAGTAGTAGGATTAAAGTGAAATTACGGACGGACGAAGCTCGTCTGGCACGTTTCCAAGTGAGAAGAATGCATGAATCCCTACAAAATCGGACTTTAAGAAAGTGCTGTCAGTCTCAAAACCATTTCGACTCGAGAAAACCCAACTTTGACATGATCATATTGCACGAACATTGACAGCGGCTCGCCGTCATTTTGGATGTGTTTTTCCAAGTCTGATTGCAAAGAAGAGCCGAAGGTCGTGCCCCGGACCTCGCGCAGCTCTTGCGCGCTCTTCACGGGAATCCATGATATGCTCTTCACATCTGGGACTGGGAATGAAGTCAAAATCTCTCTTGGGATGGACACTTCATGCTGAGCCTTTGCGGCCTCAAGTTCCTGTCTTGCGTTCGCGAGACCTTTAGGTCCAAGTTCCTCAACTTGCGCAGCCAGGCGAGCCTTTTCAGCCGTTTCAAGTTTTTCTGCAAGGATCGCAGAGGGCTTTCCGATGACAACAGCATACGGTTGGTCAACGAAGTACCTGATGGGGCCTCTAAGCATCATTCGACATAAGAAATATATGCCTCACCTCTTCAAGAGTCCCGTCCATTGTGAGCTGTCCCAAGTTCCAAGGATATTGTAATACTTGATTTCATCCAAGGCGCCACGCAGATCCGAGCCATCCATTGCTCCGTACAGAAAATCTGTTATTATCGTGCCCGAGAAGGTGTCTCCTTTGGCAGATTCAAGTTTGCTCCGCAACTAAAGTGTCCGAATCAATAATGTACCGAACCTTTGAAAGTCAATAAAGACTCCTACCTGACGCTCATCCCGGTTAATGACCATCGACATACGGGACATGTCAATCCCTTCGGTAACAATGCGACGGAAGCTCGCAGAAAGCTTCACATCAAATGTGTCCAAATATGCTGCGGGCACGGACCCTATGTAAACGGGTAAATCTACCATTGTGGCGCGAGCGTCCTCGCTGAAGTAGATGTAAGAGCTTTGGGGGCATGAGTACAGTAACATGATGTAAAGCTAAAATTTACCAAAGGGGTGATTCTATTTCGACATATTCTTTGTTCAGAGGAGCCACGGGCGATGACGTAAGGTAGGTGGATAGTATGTCCAGAGCCTGAATAAGTAATGAGCAAGTTACACGTAGTCGAAATACCAAGCAAACCTTCCGCTCCAAAAATGCCGTTGGAGGTGGGCCATTATACGTGATAAGTAGCTCACCCTGGCTCTCATCTTTCTCCGGGAACTCCACAGCTTCCTTCATAACTTCTTTGATGCGCTCACGACTGGCACTGACCGTCTCCACAAATGGTCGCTTCCAGCCTTGTGGACGCGGTCCCTGATTTTGCCCGTGTGCGATAATGCTCGGCTCGACCTTCCCTTGCAGAACAGATAGAAGAGATCTGGTTCCACTTGAAAGTTTGCCAGTTACTATTAATGTCAAATTGTGAGGGACGTAATAAGTGCGGTGATATTGCCGAACTGGAAAGTGGGCATAAGTTCGATGCAAGTAAAGCCAACGGAGGATTTACTTTGCTCCACGGTGAGCACACGCAGTGCTTCCATCAGGCCGCCAGTTTCACTGCGGTAAGCACTGCCCGGGGGGTACAAGATGCGCTGCGATCTGGAGATGGTATTAGCACAGTCCATGCTGTCGGAGAGTTAGTATTGACCGGAGAGCCATCAGATCGCCAGAGGTGTTCTCGCGCCCTTGCATTTCGCTGTACACCACACCAGCATCTTCACCTTTCCCGTTGACATGATGAACCTGAGATATCAATGAGATAAAATCTCGCAAGGCTGAATAAGCTAGTTGTACCTCCGTCACAAAGGCAGCTTTAGACATTGTCGGATACAGTATATGGTCGAGGTATATTGGCAATAACTGCAGAAAACCCTGTTCCCCAGCTGTCGAAGCCGTGTATGCTGCATGGAAGTAGAGATAAGCAACGACGGGACGAGAGCATGACGTTGTCTTGCCTGTGTGGTCATTATCCGTCCAAGCATTGGTGCCATCAGAGAAACCGCGGTTAGCAAGATGGTCTATGATGCCCTTGTATGGGTACTTCTCCGAGCCCATGAAGACCAGGCTAACATATTTGCTTCAGAAAATGGAATACGGGAAGCACGTCGCACAACTGACTGTTCTAAGGTATGAGGACAGCCACTGTCATTGAAGACTGAGAGGGTGAGAAGGGAGACAACTACGAGGAAATGAAAGGAAACAGCTTACTTTCGGTTGGAACGACAAAGTATCCGTTAATGAGTGGAGCTGGAGAGGGGCTCAGAGGTGGAGAAAAAGATTGGAAGAAGGCACAAACCCTCGTAATCTAGATGAACAAGAGTGAGGCCGCTGACACGACTCCGCCACTTGGAGACGACCACGTCAGTGTAGTCCAGTGGGAAATGCTGGACAAGGTCGAAATTGCCAAAGGATGGGGAGGGTCCATCCGAGATGACTGAGGAATCTTGGAATGGAGCCATGGAAGCGAGGGACCTTGAACAGGTAGGGAGGATGCTGGGCCGAGGACAGTAACTGGCGGGGCGAGGGCAACGGTAGGGCAAGGCGTTCTTGTGTATACGACGAAGGGCGGTCGTCGTTGAAAGGCGCGCTGTGGAGAACAGCGTGAACATGTGCATGTACGCCGTGCACGAGGTTCGGAATCGACTCGCAGACCCGCACCCGCTGATTATGTACATTACCTTTGAGACCGTGGTATCACCGCGACTAGATCATCCCTTCATGGGCCACGAGTCTACGTTAGAGCACATCGCCCAGGCCGAAGAAAAACGCCGCAGACGTCTCGAAAAGAAAAAGCAGTCGAATTCAGGAGACGAGCGGAAGACAGTCCCTCTCTTCCTCGCTAGACCATGGATATCGCTCCAGCCGTCCAGCCAACTTCACGCACGGGCGATCAAGGTCATGACATGGAACGTCCGTACTACTAAAGTCCTCGTGCACTCCTCTTGCAGTAATTCACTCAAAGTATCCCTCGTAGTTGCTCGCCCAGTGTCTTGTTCGTGCGTAGCCAATATGCTTTGTTACAGCCATGTCCCGATTGGTTGCAGGATCAGAGCTCTTCCCTACGAGTGGCAAAGCTCGTAAAGCGAGTGCAAGGGTACCCATGCTTCATGCTGAGATCCTCTCTCACGACGCCGATGTCCTATGTTTGCAGGTCTGTCAAGTCCAACAACACTCTCGAGCTGTGCCTGGCCTGACAAATTCCAGGAAGTCGACGGGCTGGACAAGCTCCTTCCTGTGCTCGAACTTGCAGGATACGCTTACTCTTATGCGAGTGGTGCAGGCAAACTCCATGGGTGTCTCATCGCCTACAAAAACACTTTGTTTCGGAGCATCCATAGAGCCACCATAGAGTATGACGAGTTGGAGGTGGAGAGTAATCTAGAACTAAGCACACAGGCCCGCATTGGCTCAAGCCATCGAACCAGAAACATTGCAAACATCGTGGCACTTCAAAATATCGACTCAGAACCAGGAGCCAAGGGCTACATTGTCGTAACGACACATCTGTTCTGGCATCCTGCGTCCGTATACAATCTCCTTGATCGCTCTCCTAACGTGAATTTCTCATTAGGTATACCTACGAAAGAGCGAGGTGAATCAAGTCCTCGCTTGTTTTACGCTCCTATTCAGAATTATTGGTCATAGGCAGGCAGGTCTCCTTGTTCGTGAAGTTATCGCATTCCAAGAGCTCTGGCTGCTTTGTGATTGGCCCTGTGTTATAGCGGGAGGTAAGGACTTTCAAGAATCCAGACACTCATGACTCGCCTTTAATCCAAACATTCAATAGACTTCAACTTTCCTCCTGACGATCCTGCGTATTCCTTGTTAGTTGGCGAACCACTTTCCCTTGAACAACAGGAACGGCTCCAAGCCTCACGTGTGGTGCACGTCTCCGTAGACCCATCTGTTTCTACCTCCATCTCAACGGAGGTGGACGAAGGGAATGGTAAGGAAGAAGCCGATCCTGACAGGGTCATCCGAAACTCCAGAAGTTCTAACCCCTCAGACGGATTGTTGTCAGACACTGAGTTGTCTACTCTTATGAGACAACACTTGCGCAGTGCATATGACGAGGGACAACGATCATCGTTGCTGGAGGGAAACAGCGCCGCAACATACGGTACCGGAAAGCTCTTCCCGGTAGAAAAAGCTGGGGCTTGTGAGCCAATGTGGACTAGCTTCACGCATTATTGGAAGACAACTCTAGGTAATTACGCAGGGAAGACTAGTCAGAATCTTTTGTGACTCATAAGGTACCAGATTATATTTTCATTCTAGACGCCCCCGAGAGTAGAACCTGCGTGACAGGTTACCTTCAACCTCACCGCACGGAAGATGTCAAAGCGGGCTTGCCTCAGATCGGGATCTGTGGTAGTGATCACTTTTCGCTTTGTGCTAAACTTGTGACGCTACCAACCACATTACAATGATACTGAGACGTCTGGGGGCTAGTAGGATATCGAGTACACAACCCATACGACCAATCTACTATAGGAAACCAAAGTCCGAACAGAAAAGGATTCCGAGTGATGAAAGTGAAATATGAAGAAATCCTCGGCGACCTCCTCGTGGACTAGGCTCGCCCGACGTCTTGTTTACGCCGCCCTGTTAGAACCTGCCAATAAAGTCTTAAAAAGCCCCCCAGCAGATTCTTCATTTTGTAACTGGATCATGTAAATGACGCCAGCCCGTGCTCCTCTGGCATCACTCAGCTCGATCGCCACACCAGTTTTGCCCACCCTCTCTACACCATCCGTCAAGACGATAGTCGAGATAAGAACCGGTCGTTCTTTGCCACTCGCCTCTACGACGAGTTGCTTGATGTTTGTAGGCTCTTGGCGATAGAGAGTCAAGTTCGCCGAGCCCAATGATTTCCATTGTGCATGTTGTTGTTGAAGGAATACCTTGCACTTCATTTGGGCTGTGATCACAGACTGTACGGGTCCAACTGTCCTGCGTTCTTCAATTGGAGACGTGGGAGGGCTCGGATCTAAAATCGAGGGTTCTGATACTGAGTCGGTCCTCGGCCCCATTTGCATCGACGGCAGGACCGTTCTCGATTTCCCCAGAGAGCCAATCGATTCCTTGCGTTGACTGTATGGGCGTTGCGGCGCAAGTAAATCGTCCGGTAAGGACGGCATGGGAGGTGGTGAGGTTTGGCTATGCTGATGTCGTGCATGGAGTGACCGCGACGACAGAGATTTGTGAAGCTTATGGGAAAATTGATCAGCAGGGTGTGGTAGCGCTGAGGGGCCAGATAGGTGAGAAGGGAATGGTTGCCCATGGGAAGGGTGCGGATCAGGCCTGGGCTGGTGAGTAAGATTCTGGTCACCCAGTCTGTGCGGGAGAGACTGCAAGGGGGGCTGGTGCTGCATTGGTTGCTGACGAAGTGAGTGCATGGAAGTATGATGTCTTAGAGCCGAGTTTTGCCGAGTAGGGTTGTGCGCAATCGGTGGTGAATACGTCCTATTTGATCCTCCTGGAAGACCTGACATAGTCATCACAGGAGGCGGTGACTGCGATTGAACACTCGCACTCCGTGAGGGAGGAACAATTTGCCCTGGGACAAATGAAGAAGGCGGGCTGTTGGTGGCATGCCCTACCGAAGATCTACGTGGCGGATACTTTGGACCCGGGTTGTGTAACACAGGTACCCATTGTCCGATTACTGGTGAGACAGGACTGTCAAGAACCGCGTTTTGCTGCTCCGGAGGACCCCGGGAGAGAGACATCATGGACAAACCATCATTTTGCGTAGGGGAGGAGGCCGCTGGGGTCCTTTCAACTGTGATGCCATCGATTTGCTCAGACTGAGTGTTAGCTGGTTGGGGCTGCATGAGTAGTCGAGGATTGAGAGCTCGCTCGGGTCTTTGCTTCGAAAAAATTTCGGATGTCCTAATGCGCGCAGCTGGTGATTGCAAAGGGTCGGCGATGAGAGGCACGACCGGTACAGGCTCTTGCACAGTTCTCGAGACTTGAGCTGACGGGTCAGAAAAATTATCCTTCAAGAGTGAGTGTAACGACTCTTACTCATTTTTGCAAATGATATACACTCTTGGAATTCATTGAGGATCCGGTCTCGGTGAAGCCGGGAATCGGCTTCTAAAACTAGTGTTTCTTTACGCATGATGGAGACCTGCAAGACATTCTCTATGAACACGATCAGGAGGGTGTACTCTGAAGAGTAACCTAACCAACCTTGTCCAGGTACCTCGTTTACGTTAAGAACTTTTCCGGAGAGCGGAGGGTAGCACAGACGCATATTCTGTCCATCCTCGCCTTCGGAAGTTCTCTCTCCTCGAATCATTTCCTCACACAGAAGAAACAGATCCGACAAAATATAAATATGCCCATGGCGATGGATAACCTCTATTCCTGTCGCCCTTGAAGTAAACCGTACGAGCACCTTTATCGATAAACGTAACTCGCGAGCGTAAGGAAGGTTCGGTGGTGCTATTTGCAGTCGAATTTGCTGCAGATATACTGAGTTGACAACGTGGACACTGTAGCACCACGAACCTTTGGTTGCATTGTAAACAGGTCGAGTGTACTTTCAGTAGTTAAGCGCCTCTCGAGATCTAGGACGGGCGACAAGAAGGCTCGTGAGGGTCCCCCGCTGAGGAAGGTTGATGCTGTCTCTCGCGAAAGACGTTCACTGAGAGTATATATGAGAAATTTAGTTATCATTGACACTGAGGCTCACTCTCTAGAAGAGACGCTACTCCGCATGGATGGTGCAACACTTGCGGAATCCGCACCAAAATGTCCGGAGAGCAGATGTCCGCTTTCTACCAGTTCGTTTGTGGAGGGCGTCACTGCACTCGAATGAATTTCAGTGTTCAAGTGAGGAGGGGGTGATGTTGGGGGTGATCGAGGGATGCCAACAATAGCGTTGGCTCTGTCGTCCAGAGTTGCTAAAAGACCATCCAGCTTTACCAAAGCCCCTGTCAGTAGCTTGTGGTCACTTCTTCCGGGAGTCATACTCTTGAGCAATCTGTTGTATAGTTTCCTGTAATAATGGAGGCGTCCCTTTGGCAGTAAGAATAGTGCGTCAAGAGTCCAAAGAGAAGGACTCGGTAAGCGTGTAGGTTGCGGCAACGAAGACGGTGGAGGATTCAATATTGAGAAGGCTTGTAGAACAGTAGGAAGCTTCGAGTTCGACTTGACCGGCTCCCAGTCATCAAAGCCAGTACAGTACCTTTCGGCGTATGTCATGTACGGTGTCTCCAATTCGTCGATCTTCCGTGGCATGAGGACAGGTTTTCCTTATCGAAGTGTATGCCTACCCAGCGCATTAATAGGTCACCAAGAGCCTTTGGGGAGGATGGATTCTCGCCAATCTCCTTGAGCCTCTGCAAGAAATTGGAGGTCATGGCGCCAGGTCTGGGAATGAAAGTCTCACTGTCAAGAGCGTGCGATTCGTCTTATATACCCCTTCCACACCGCGAAACATGAGGTCAAGTTGAGGTGGGGGAAGGTTTGATCGCGACCAGGCAGCAGCCACATTCTGTGGCAGGAAGAATGAAGTAGGATATAGAGTGAGGAAGTGAGGAAGAAACACACTCGGATTATGCCAGTGAGGATCTCGACATATGCTTTCTCGCTTTCTATGAGATCGGTCAATGGGCTATATTTCCTAGTCTTTTCGACCGCGGAAGGAGGCGGGGATGGTGATACCGGAGACAGGGGGGAGTCGTAGCCTAGATGAAAATCAGCGGTAGTGATCGCGAAGCAGAGGGCGTTTGCGTAGAAGATACCTGACGATGACACTAGTGTAGCAGCATCCTTCGACGGTGGCGTCGGTGGTGCTCCCGAGGTCACTTCACTAGGCTTCCCTGGGGCCGTTATTTTGTGCTCTGCGTTCATTGCGGCCTACGGTTATGATGTGAATGCAGCAACGTGTGTTGCTCGTTGGAGCTCTGGATGCTTGACAGCGATCCTCGTTTAACCGCGACTACCAATGTCGTATCTGAGCGCCGTGGCATGGTTTCACAAAACGTTCACTACTCGCCAACGGACAGTAGAGCTTTTACGACCTGAACTAGATGACCATGTTCTATCACTACACGACTACGAGTTGGCAACCAGGTTCTTACCCGGCCCCAGTATGGAATGGCAGGTGAGCGTCCTCTGAATGCTACAGTACCTATTGACAACATTCTTGAACACCGTGACAGCTAGCATATGGTGCAGGAACGTCAGCCGCGGTATATGGCTACGGCTCTTACCTCGCCCGGCCAAGGTGGAACATGTGGAGGCTACGTCTCGGGTCCGTCGCGGCTTTCCTCGTCGGCTCGACATATGGCGCTTTCAGACAATTTATGCTTCACTACCGGTTTGCCAACTCCCTAGATGACCCCCATGGCTTTATCCTAGCACTAAATCATGTCGACGGAAGGCTTGGCGGAAGTGGACGGATAGGCTTCGCATTCAAGGAGATACTAGCGAAGAAGCTGGAGATTGAACCTGAACTGAACAATACCAATCATCCGCGAGACGCGGGCGTAGTTCCTGAGGGGTGGGTTCGGGACCAAGACAGCACTGGTGAGCTGATCTTTATCCTGGTGGCGGTCAAGAGTTCGCTCACCTTGTACTAGATGGCGTAGAGTCCAGTTCAGACCCGACCCGACCCAAGACCAGGTGGGATGAGATCAGAACTGCTAACTTACGCAGTGCTGGCCAGTCGTCTTGGGACGCCATCCGACAGCGGCACGAACGTAGCAGACTCCCTGATCCCAGCAGATCTCCCGACGATAGTTCCCTCGTCGCCGAAGTGGACGAACGTGCAGCTGCACAAGCCAAATTTGATGCTCTCCTGGAAGCTGAGAGATGCAGAGGCCAGCCCTAAGGTGACCTCGGAGAATAAATCATCGTTGCGGTGCCGCACTGTCGTGCGACGTGATACGCCTTGTCCACACGATAAAGGGTGTGAAAGGACATTTTATTCTGCCTTCGCTACGTGTAGTATGGTACAGAAATCAAGAAGTGACGCGACAAGTCATTCCATGCAACTCCAAGCTGTGCTATTCTGTCCAGGCCCAGTATTCGCTTCGTTCGAAATGGATGCGATACGGTACATGGGTGAAGAGACGCAGGAAAACGCGGCCGACGCTGAGTACAGCTCCGCTGCGTTAGTGCAAGATCGGCTGGCTGAACTTGGATTGGGAAGAGGTGCCATAGGCGTGTCATCTGGAGGAACAGTCGGCGAAGCAAACAGAGTGGCATGAGAGAACGGATAAAGGGGCAGTCCAACTTCCAGAGGTTTCTCCTGAGTCGTGAGCCTCACGATCTCTTTCATGAGCCCCTGGAGCAGCCTTTCTTGCCGGACTATATGTGAGATTTATAAGAGCCGCGACCGACTATTAGTGATGACTTACTTCCGATGGGAGACCTCGCCCCGTAATTCAACATAGCCTCGCTTCTTGAATATTAGACAGAATAAATACTATAGTCGATGACTAACACACCGAAGTACGTTGATCTCCCCCCAAACTTGAGCCTCTCTGGCCAGATCGCCAGTCTCTATGAAATGCCTACAAACCTGGACCTGGACAACTGCAGCGAGATACCAGCAGATCTGTAGACATTAGGCTTCAGAGCTGAGGCAGGAAGACAATACATACAGTGACAAATGGATGTAGTCGGGTGAGGTCCAGCGAGGTGGCTGAAAGCATGAAATAAGCCGACAGTATTGCTTGTGCAGCTTTGATACACCGGTTAGTTGAAGCACGTTGCAAGTCATCAAGATCCATGTAAGGATTGTGGAGAGTTATCGTGGCTCTGTCCGCGTGACGTTGAGTCCGAGTCAATTGAATAGCACCGAGGCTTACGCATGAGGTATAATGTGAACCATATATAAGTCAGTGTCAACACAGTGTGCGCTTCCGGAAACATCCGTGACCCCAATGTTGAATCTATATATGTGAGGGAGGTTCTCGAGGAAATCATAATAGATGAGACTATCCAACTCTCTGAATCCCGGCAGTGCAAAGGGGTCTTGGTGCTTGCTTGGAGCCGTTGGGGCGCGTAGATTGACCCGCACATTGAAATCTGTTACACGACCAAACATCATGACAGCCTTGATAAGAAGCAGAAATGAATCAGTGTATCTTGGAAGATGTGTTGTGAATATGTCTTCCGAGCGCATATCCTGGGGATTGCTTGGAATTAGTTGCTAATTTCTGAATCAGCAGGCGGTTACTCCAGATGAAATTGCTAGTACTTCGCTATTGAAATCTTCGCCTCTCAAAGGAAGCTCAGTGCCGATGTCTTGCTCATCAATAGCATGGATCCAGCCACCAACTGAGACGATCCTATCAAATACCACCGACATCCACCAAGTACGCCGTCGGGTTTCAAGGTCACGAAAGTCTTTTGGAGGTGGTAAATATCCGCCTGGAGAAGCGCTGCCGTGTGTCGAAAATGTTCCCGGGTAATTCAGACGCAATGGTATTGCGACACGAGTTTGGAAACCAGCAAAAATCCAGATTTCAACCCAACGACCCTCTTGATAGAAATACCAGGAAAGGAGGATGCAAGCTTGAACAACGTGAAATATGTCTTGCCCCGTAGCCATTGTTTTGTCGATATACTGTCGGGTCTTGCTTGCGTGATACTCAGCAAACTCATCCCTACGGGATCCATCAGGAAGCACTGCCACGTTGCGTGAAGACCAGCGAGATGCTGACGCACACTAACTTCGGCTCAATAAAATAAAATAGCGTGAGGGGAAGAGACTTTACGATGGCATGAAGAATGGCGGAATGTGGGAACGCAGGGTCCCGAGGATGAAGGCGCATTGCAGATAAAAAAGAAGGTCGGTGGAGTATCCGCGGACCACAAGGATCACATTTGAAGAATACATCTATACTGTAACGTAAAGTCAGTGCTGTTTGATTGAAACGCACGAGGAGATCACCACAGACTAGTGATTGAGTATATGAGGCTCTGGGAGATCAGGGTTCCATCCCGAGTACATAAGCTCTAGGACGGCCTCAGCAGAACTTCGGTCGGTCACTCCGTGTACTTCTGGACTTGAACTATCCTGTCGATGCACCAACGCCGAGACATGCTTGGTACCGTAGAGTACAGGCTCATTCCCTGCAGAGGATGTCTGACCACTACAAGCAGAAGATGAAGCTGAACCCGGTCTACAATAAGCTTGGTTATGATGGGAAGGTGACACGATATTGCTCTGTTCTTGCAGCTGAATTTTGAGCTTTGCTGGATTCGTGTAAGGTCTTGCATGGTCAGTTCCGCAGGAAGAATAAGGGCGTACAGACTTCCTCCTCAAGCATCCGTATTTTTTCGATTGGATCCGTGTCTGGAGCAAGTGCCAACCCATCGACTGGGTCATAAACGCATTGTGGCTCAGCTGGATGGCTAGCCACTTTTTGAGTGCCATACGCTATTCCCAACCAGCAAACTTACGCATATCCGGGAGGCGCGGGAACACTGATTAAGGATTGCCATTGCCTGTAAAAACATGAGAAGCGTTCTCGCCGCGAGAGGAAGGACCACGGACTTGACGCAAGTACCACAATGAGGACGAGCGGCATCACATTTCTGTGGCAGATTGCTCAACACCGGGAGGGACTGATTTAACACGACAAAAACGTACAAGCTTTCGCTTGCGACACGAGCGACAGGCCTAAGGTGGACATGGTCTCTGATAACGATGCTATTGGAGCTAAGACGGTAGCACCAACCTGATTTCGACGAAGAGCAGGACGACCTGCAATGCTGGTACTAGATGTTGCCTTCGGCATGTGGTTCGCGTATCGCACCTGGCGTGGTATACCCCCCGTCAGATCGTTGCAAGCTGAGCGCGCACTGAAGGCTGGAGCGTTAAGAGCGTGTGGCGCTAGGTGGTTCCGATCAAACCTTGAACGATGATGTCCCTCGTTAGCCTGTACGGGCGCTGGGATATGATTCAGTGAGAGTAAGTGATGGTCATGCAACGGACGGAGAGCTGGCACTGAGTCAAGGTCAGCCTGGGCCGTTGCCGTTGATCCTTGGTATCATGGTGCTCAAATTTGCCTGCCGTATCTCACGGACCTCGAAAGTGGAGTCCCAAATCAAGGCTTTGTACGTAGGCGCCAGGTGCGGGATCGTGTGCACATTGTACGACGTTCCTCTACCGTGGGACTCTGAGCCCAATGTCTACTTTCCTAGCTCAGGCTTTACATAGCAAAGGTCATCGGAAGCTGATACATGCTAGTAGACTCGTCTGCATTTACGATTGAGACGTGGACGACGTGATCCGAATACGCCTGCACTGCCCGCCTTGTCAATTTTGGTGCTCCTGATGGTTTGGCGTCAATATGTATCTATAACGTCAATCCATGCGCTCAAGCTCATCACCAACAGCGAATTGCGAAATAATCGCGGGAGAATCATGTCCTACGCCGGCTGTTAGTGTGATAGCCATCTCGAGCCTCTTTTCTCACAGGACAGTGGCCACGACACGCCTAGTGTGTGGGACATGCCTAAACTCAGTGAGGTAGATGCCTACTTCCCATGTCAGCAGTGCTCGTGAATACATAGAGCCGAACATGCCTTGCCACGTTCCAAGGTTCAGAGAACCATTTGTGATTGGTACTGAGATAGTGGAGCCGACCAGGGTCGCTTTAGTGTGCGAAACACTGCGTCTGTTAGCTGTTGTGCCACGAAGAAAAGTATGAACTCACGAATCACTGCAATCACGACCGTCAGAGTAGTGCAGACGTACACAGAACACGGTGGTGACGTACTCTCGACCTTCGCTAGTGTGTACCCATTGTAAAGTCTCCGGAACAATAGTGTCCAGAGCCATATCCATATCTAGGGTGCATAGGTATCATGTAGTTTCATCAGAGTCATGCGTCTAGCCACCTTTGCGGACATCTATCCGCAGGTGAGGAGGTCCACCGAGAATGAACCAGCGGGAGGAGTGCGCTTGCCTGCATCAAAGTTCTCATTAATAGACAAAGCTGCTGAAGTGTGTTGACTGCAACGGGGCAGCTTAGTCGACGAGGGCTTTCCCCAGGCGATCTTCACCTACATGAAGAGGAATAACATCCCAACCTGGAGAAAATTAGGAGTACGGTGGTTATTATCCTAACAACATTGGAAGCGCGATATACCTCGACGTCCTTTATACCGTCGGATATCTGGGCCAGGACATAGTCTGTTACGAGGTGACAGCCCTTGGATCGCATTGGAAGATTAAATGTTTTCTGCCACCCCATGTCGATGCAGACTGAAAGCACAGTACTAGTGAGATTATGCCAAAGAGGAATCTCGTGAACAGGCGTGAGAGCTGATGCAACTACTCCTTCGAATCCAATAACCACCACATTCAATCGTCTGTGTTCCCATACCTCCTAGAGCGATCTAGTCCACCACGGTTACCTGGAACGTTTCGGTTTCGGCAGTGGTTGGCGTAGTGTCCCTTTTCGCCACACTGCGAAAATGATGAGAAGCTCAGCGAAGCAACCATTGGAAGCGTACCTTGAAGCAGAGCACATCATCCAAATTTCGACGGGGCCCGTTTGGGGCAATGGCGATGTTTCCTTGACTAGCGGTGGATGCACCCAAAGTCCCTCGATCGTAGTCCGCATATCGACCATAGCCGGGTGGGGGTGGTCCGAGATCACGATTTGAAGGGGGGGAAGGCGGGTCGTAAGCCCTCGGTGAGGGTAAACCAGGTTTCGGACTAGAGAAACCGTCATTGGATGCGAGTGACGAAAGAGCGACCACTCACTGCCCGCGGGGGCATTCCGGCCCCAATGGACAAAGTCCTGTCAAGTATAATTGGCAGGCTACACGTCGGACATGCTTTCGGGGACAAGACGGGCCTACCCTATAAGACTCTCGAGAGAGTACGCAAAGCAGATGAGCTTACCAAGTTTGCAGAACCCACGCTTGTAGTCTGGGCACTCTACGCGACGCTCCTTAGGATGAGCGTAGAGACACTCGTCCCCAGCAGAACAGTAGCCGTATTTTGCATACCACCAACACTCGGGCATACGACGAAGATTGTATTCATGGAGAAACTCGCAAGCATCGCCCTTCTTGCACAGACCACGAAGCCAGTGCTTGCAGACGGTGGCCAAGCGCTCCCGGTCGCGGGGATGCGTGGGTAACTGCTTGGGAGGCTGGAAATTTTGGGAAGATGGGGTTGTGTGTCTCAGGGGACAGTGCAGTGGACCGAGAGGACAGCCGGTTGGTGTCAGGGAGAGACGACAGATCTGGTCATCTGGGCTGCGTTGGACGAGGGTGTGTTGAGGGAGGAGGGGACGGACCTTTGTCGAGCTTTATTCCGAGATCGTTCTTGATGTAAAGTTCCTCTGGGAAGTTGTTCTGGTGGAACTGGGGATGGACGATGTCTCTCAGCGTGGACGGCCCTGCGAGTGGACTGGACATGGTCGTGCAAGCTGAACGTGTGTGAGCGAGGGCAGCTTATTAATATAACTAGGTACGACCGAGCACGGAAAAGGCAAGCGAGCACGTCAGGATCTACGACATATCCCACCCATAAGTAAAGTGAGTCGTCCACGAAAATGCCCACCCTGTCCCTCACCACCCTCGGCCATGTCAGTCTCCCAGGGAATATTCCCGCTCTCCTCCCTTCTCTTGTGTGGCCTCGCATGCCTCGCGCTCTACATCGCCCTCACCGCCCGTCCAAGAAATCTCCCCCCCGGTCCCCGGTTCGGTTGGTTTTCTGGTGGGAAACTCCCTCAAGCATACCAGTGGCTCACCTATGCCAAGTGGCAGCACGTCTACGGTATCTGAGAGCTCGTCTCCCCTCGCCAATTTTAACCCCCGCTGCTAGGCGACACCATCTATCTCCGCATCTTCGGAAACCCAGTCATGGTGATCAACTCTCAGGCAGCTGCAGAAGAACTCTTGGAAAGACGGAGCAGAAACTATTCTTCCCGGCATGTCCTGTCCCTGCTTGACCTTCGTGGTCACACTAACCGTGTTCCTCCTGTCGACCCAGGCCCGTGAGGACAATGGTTGTCGATCTGTGCGTATCCGATGACCGTGTCGATCCGGTCATCGACTAACCCAGGATAGTATGGGCTGGGACTGGCTATTTTCTTCTATGCCGTATGGTCCCCGTTGGAGAGATCATCGCTCACTGTTTCACCGTCACTTCCACCATCGCATGACCCCGAGCTTTCATCCGGTGGTACTCAAGGAGACGCATACCACCCTGAGGAATTTACTCAATTCCCCTGAGCTGTATGCTCATCATATCCGGAGGTACGTCATAGAAGGTCTTTCAATTCCCGACTTAAAAACTGCATCAGAATGGCGGCTGCAATCGTCATGAAAATATCATACGGACACGACATATCCGACAAAGGCGACATATACGTGACTATCGCAGACGAAGCAATGCAGGGGCTTGGTAAAGCCGGCATATTTGGGTCCTTCCTTGTCGACTACCTTCCGTTCCGTAAGTTTTGGCGTTCGCACGTAGAGAGGGATTTGATGCCCTTCATTTAAATCAGTCAAGCATGTCCCGGAGTTTATGCCTGGAGCTGGGTTCAAGCGGCAAGCCCGCATGTGGAGAGCAAAGACTAGGGAAATGATTGAAAAACCTTTTCAAATGGTCAAGGATCGCATAGAAAAGGGCGTCACGTCTTCTTGTTTTGCGCAGACGGAGCTCGAGAGGTGGATGCAGTCCTCTGAGCGTAACCCAGAGTATGAGACACTCATCAAAAACGTTGCTGGTATTTCATACGCAGGTAAAGTTGCAAAGTGCCCTATTGCTCGAATGTCCACGCTCACATTGAATAGCTGGTGCAGACACAGTTCGTGCTCTGATTATCCAACCACGTGTTTCCAACTGAATCGACACACAGACTGTTTCTACTCTTCTTTCTTTCGTCCTCGCGATGGTAGCTTACCCCGAGGTGCAACGCGAGATCCAACGACAGCTGGATGACGTGTTGGGAATGCAGAGACTTCCGATCTTCGAGGACCGCGCAAAGCTTCCATTTATCGACTGTGTTGTTTGGGAGTGTCTAAGATGGAATCCAGTATTGCCAATGGGGCTTGTTCACCTCGCTTCAGAAGATGATGAGTATAAAGGATATCTCATCCCGAAGGGAACGTCTGTTCTACCAAATGTCTGGTTTGTATGCTTTATTTCTGGGTTCGCCTCACAAGTTGCTAATGGGGTCTAGGGCAATGCTTCACGATGAGACTTACTACCCAAATCCCCTGGAGTTTGACCCTGGTCGCTTCGTTGACCAAGAAAGAAACATGATACTAGGAATCAACAGATTTCCTCGAGCCGCTTTTGGATTTGGAAGACGGTAACAAACAATTGTGCCCTCGTAGGCTACGCTCTGAGTTGTCAATCCACAGTTTGTGTCCCGGACGTTGGCTCGCGATGGACTCGGTTTGGATTACCGTTGCATCAATTCTTACAGTCTACAATATCGAGAAGTCACTCACAGAGGACGGGGTGGAAATCAACCCTCCGATCGATTACACTTCCTCCCTCCTCAGGTCTGTCCTATTTCCGCGTATCAAGGTTAGCGATTCTGAGGGATGCACCAGTCGCCCGAAGCCTTTTCCGTGTCGTTTTGTGCCTAGAGGTGAAAGGGCCATATATCTTATCAATCAGACTGGCTTCGACACAAGTACAACCGGTCATCCAGGTCAAAGCCTGGAGTAAGTATCGAGCTCCATGAGATCATTTGATTCACGTCTACCTATGAAACTGCTTGCAAGCCTTTGGTGATATTACTCTTGTAGTTTAATTATAGTTCTCGAGCAATACGGAAAAGTTTGTTTCGTTCTGACTTGCCAATGAGATCTAGAATGTCTACCAATATCCTAGGATTGACACCTCCGCATCCATGCGCTTCGCTCTGTCTACTGCCTGCTGTAGCTGCTTTATCCACGACGATTTTGGGCTGTTTTGCTCTGGAAGCGCACTAACTTCGAGAAAATACACATCATGAAAGGGCCTACCGTGGAGTGACGGACGCCTATCGATTCGGTTCACGGTAATGTCGAGGGTGCTGATTACTCTGGGAATATTCAACGCTGGCTTCACCTGGTCGCCAAGGGGGGCCTGGAGTCGTAGCACAGCCATGCTCTCCCCTGACGAAGGACACCCCTGCGGAAGAGCTACTTCCGGATCCTGCGAAAGGATATAAAAACGAGTGAAATTTTCTTGGGACGAGATCAGCCGCTGCCACGACACGAAGGACAATCCTGACCCGTTCTGTCCTGGATATTCTCGGCCAGGATATCTAAACCCTCATAGAGAGTGACAACCACTGACGAGCATATCGCAGCGCATTTCGTCGGATCTAATCCGTTCTTGGCAGACAGCAATCTTTTCGCAGCGCTCGCAGTAGAATCCGTAGGCACCAGAGATGCTCGCGGCAAGTGTTTAGCTAACCAACCCTGGCACTGTCCCAAAGCCTAAGAGATTACGAAATGGAGTCCGGTGTGCCAACGAATACGCTACAAGAACGTACCTGCTCGTGACTCAATACTTTCTCAACGCTTTCTAGCTTCACCCCCCGTCGGGTCACCAGAGAATGGTTTACCGCAAAGACGGTGACGCCCCTCACAAAAGTCTCTTGACCAATCACGGGAATACGCAAGACGTTGTAAGTCTCAACAACTGAACCGTTGATGCTGTTTTCTTGGGGGATTATCCCGAGTGGCACGGCAGCAGACAAGGATTGCTGCACATCTGATGGAATCGGTGCTTCTCCTTATTAGGATGATACCGCAGCTTACCTGCAATCGTTGGCCGAGCAAGGTATTCGACAGAATCGCCAAAACACTCGAGAGCTGCCTAAGAGGATCGTCAACGGATGTAGAACGGATGTAGGAGAGTGGTGACCTGGTGAGAGTAGGTCCCAAGCGGACCCAAGAAAGCCAATCGTGGCTTTTGCGGGATGCTAGAGACCGGCATGTAACTGTGAAGGTAGCTCAAACCCGTTCGTATGGCTTTGATCATTGCATCACGCTCTAACTTGCCAAAGTCAGAAGATTTAGCGTGACTCATGCAGGCAGGATTGCCATGTCATATGTTCGACAATACGACCAAACAAGCTGTCCTACTTCGTTCAGTGTGAGTTCACGATATGATAGGCTATCTTGTCTAGTCCTACGTTATATTAGCCGGTTCTGTTTGCAACATGTACAGGCTGATCTTGATTAATGTGACGCCTCTGTATCGGCTACGGGTTAATACATAGAAGGTGGGAGTTCAACGTTGATGGTCAATGATCAAGTTTTCAACTAACATCGCTGATAACTTGAACGAGAACTATTTGGGCACGACGATGAATCATTGTGTGGGCGCCCGTCAGCTATGTGGGGCTCCTGCCGGTGACAGCCAGCCCAGTACATACCTAATTACCGTGTAAGTCATTCGGAGTGGAAAGCAGAGGTGTGATTACTTTATTCAGCATTTCGCCCGAAGTAAGGTTGGACAGCTCTTGGCACAGTATGCGGACAAGCTATGTGACCAAGTGTAAATCTGTCGCTCGAGCGTCCTCCATAAATCCATCGTAGAGCCTCATAAACGTGTCAAGGTCATATGCTACTGTCTGATTCTGAGCGACACGAGAGAGGAGGAAATCGTCTACCACAGTGCGAACCGGCATGCCGCTCACGGGAACAGCAACAGTGCCAGAGAGGCAGGGCCCGCATACCTGGAGAATGCATGTGTCTAACATCTTCTGGTACCGAGCTACATTAAGGGCATGTTTCTACAGCACTGCGCGGATCACGGAGCTTGTTCTACTCACCCGATAAAGGCACTTTCTCACCCATCTTCCCCAGTGCAGTGCTATATGAAAGATCTGAGTCAGTCTACCTGCAAGGTATTCATCAAGCACACCAACCGAATGAATTCAAGCTCGACTTCCAGTGTGTTGATTTGCTGGATACTGCTGGCGTCTCTGGCTGCCTTTAGAAATCGTCCAAATACTCGACCTGACAAAAACCAACAAAACTTTCATTGCGAGTCAGTGCAATCCACTGGCAAGAATCAACTATCTCACAGGACAGAACAGGTCAAGAAGTCCTAGATCGTAGTTCGTGGACAATATGAGATATACAAGCTCTAGAATCCCGCGTGCAGCATGTAGTATCTTCATAGCAGACGTGCAAAGACTGCTCCTCATGTTTGAATGAGGCTCATGCAAAAGAATAACCGAACTTCAGGACGATTGGTCAGGGTGGGCTTGGCTGAATGGGGATCATGACTTACGCATGTAGCGCTAGATGTGTGGTGTATAGATGAGAGTCCATGCGATCGTTTATAAACGGATCCTTGAATTCAGGTAACAAAGAGGACCGAAACGAAGCAACAAGGTCATCTAGCTGACTGAAGGTAGTTGTAGAACGGACATCAGGCTCATTATACCGATTCATTCTTGCGCTTTTTGACCCAGGATCTCCAAGATGTTCCATAACCCGAAACCTGTTGTTGAAGTTTTTGATACGAGAGATTATCAGCATGGCCTTGATATAAAGCGTGAATGCATCTGTAAGTTCGGGAGGGTGAACTGCGTATGATTCACGAAGATGTGACCATTGGCGGTGTTCCGCGCCAATCGAGAGCTGAATATCCATTAGTGTGGTGCCAAGCGAACATCCGGAATACCGACTCCTGCTTCAAGCTTTTCTCTGGGAAGAGGTAAAAGCTGAGCGATATCATTATCATCTAGCGACAAGGCCCATCCGTTTCCAGCACCATATTGCCGATCAACCGCGTAGGCTAACCAAAATGCGTTGCGACGTGTTTCGTCCTCCACGAACGTCAGAGGTGTTGATATTATTGATATCGACTTGGCGCTCGTATTCAGTGCATGGAATGGCGGGCACATGTTCAGACCAAGCGGAACTGCGATGCGTAGTGACTGTCCTGTAGAAACAAAAAGCTGAAGAATATATCAGGACTTGAGCACAGGCTTTTTGAACACGATCAGAACCTCAATCCATCTGCGAAAGGAAATGTGAAGCTCTCGCATCAACACCAGCAAGTAGCTGCTGGCTCACCTTGCGTGAGCCCAATAATACCATGACAAAACAATGGTCGCTAGGGGTGTATCGGCATTTGAATTTATGGCTGATGAATTGCAGTCATACCTTGTAAACATTGCAACAGTTTTTGACCACTCATCAGATGCTTGTCAATTTGATGTTTCGCGTGCACCACTTGTTGCTCTGCGAAATCAGCAGCACTTATCCCAGGGGGTTGTTGTCTATTTGCCACCGTATACAGTGAACCAGCCGCACAGATAGCGTGGAGAATGGGTGGTGAGGGGAAGTCAGGGTGATCAGGCGGCAACGAGAGGGAGGTCAGAAAAGTGGACATATTGAGCAGTCGGGTGGCATGTGGGTGAAAGGCAAAGAAGGCATCGACACTAGCAGCTCTGCTTTTCAGGCCTAGATCTACAAAGAACACTATAAAGTGACTTACATGTGTCGAAGAAGGTCAGGACGAGGAAGGTGCTGTGGCCACTTCGGCCAAAGAATACCTGCAACGACGTCTAACCTTGGCTTAAGTATAGAATTTGGTATTTTACCCAACTCTGTTGGAATACATCCTACAAAACCTTCGAGTACCCCTGAGCTTGATAAATTGCCATTCAGAGTGGGCGCCTCGACATAACTAGCCACTCCAAGAGGCTCGAGATTCTGACAATTTTCAGAGGTTGCTGCAAGAATTGCGATCAAGTCCTGCTTCTCTCTCAATAAGGTTTCCAGTTCCGCTGGTACCTCAAATCAGTGCATGGATTACCAGAAAAATTGAAGCCGGCGCACAAATACGACTCTCTAAATGTTCATACCGATGTCCCGGGGTTTCGGGCAAGGTATCAGGGGTGGCAGTGTCTGGAGCTTTGAACAAGTTTGAGTTAGATTGAGTAGGTTATCACACGGGTGAGCGAATTAAGTACCATCGTCATATGTGCACTCTGGGTCCCTTGACGGTAGATGAGAACCCTCCCGAGTATGCGTGAGTGCATGAGAATGTGAACGAACACAAGTCGAGCAAGGTCGTTTTGCGTCACTATATGACAAAAGTACATGTACTTAGCGAATGGCCTCATTTCTGGGAGCGACGTCGGGCACCATTTCTTAACCGGCAATAACATTAATCAGTACGTTCTGGAAGCGGATGCCGAGTCACCCTACCAGTTTCCGTTTCCTGCATTGATGGCAGGCCTCGGACGGTTTTTAGTCTACTGCAGAAAAGCGCTAGTTCCATCCGAGAATCACCTGATTCCTCCTTAGTGTGCCGCTGTTGTTCTTGCTTAGTCTTGCAGTTAGCGATCCGCTCAAGTCTTTTGGCATGCTTGAAGCAATCTTTAAATTGAAGGTTGATGGAAAGTGCTGCCAACCAGACAAGTCGATGCAGTCACTCCGACTCGGAGTTGGCTCACAGCTGACGTCGGCAATGTCCGGATAGAGTAATACCGCAAGCAGTCGACGTTTTCTCAATTTAGAGTTAGAGCACCAGACAACGCACATTCTCCCGCAGGTATGAGAAAGGAAGAGAAAAATAGCATACCGGTCGTAAAGTGAGCAAGACGTAAATGGGTGTAAAATGTAGAGGAAATCCATCTACGCAAGGAGATGTCGGAAAAGTCCCCCCAAACTTTCGGATGCCTCATCAATCATACGATCACGCATCCCCGACTACGCTTCTCCCTTTTTGGGGGAGGGTTCACTAGGTTGCGCGTGAAAGCTATACGCAGGGAAGATATGCACCACTCACAAACGGCACGGATGGCTTCGTCGAACACGGTCTTCAGACCCTTCTGTGTCAAAGCAGAGCACTCCAGGTACTTGACTGCTCCTATGTCTCTGGCCATGGAAACACCTTGGCTGTATTGAATGGGCTGCATTCGGCTAATATGGTTGGATCGTTGGTGGGTAACGGCTGATTCCAAGTTGTCAATGTACTGACCGGTCACGCAGTTTCTCAATGGTAGCAGGATCTTCGCGCAAATCTAGTTTTGTGCCGACCAAAACTACCGAGGTGGATGGTGCGTGGTGCGAAATCTCGGGCCACCACTAAGGGGACGGGTAAGCTTGATTGCAATTATGGCAATCTGATAGGACATACCTTGGTTCTGACGTTTTCATAGCTTGGTGGACTGACTAGGGAGAAGCAGATCAAGAAAACATCCGTCTGTGGATAAGAGAGTGGACGAAGTCGATCATAATCTTCTTGTCCGGCGGTATCCCACAACCCAAGAGAAATAGTCTTGCCGTCCACCATCACGTTTGCAGAGTAATTATCAAAAACTTTGCCCGCGTAAGTAAGGATCGGCCCAACTCATGAAAGTAAAAGTACCTGTTGGTATGTACTCTCCCTAGAACCCTGTGAGAAGTCCTGTATCGATAAGCGCACATCCGCGACTCACCGGGAAGGCATTCGTGGTATAGGAAATGAGGAGGCAAGTCTGACGGTGGGCGATAAGCATGACTGTTAGGAAGGTTGCAAGATTTTCAGCATACCTTTCCGACGGCACCATCGCCCACCACGACACCTTTTGGCTCACGTCATGAGAAAGAGATGGGTCAGTTCTGCGATGTGACATACATTTGATGGCTTGCATTATACTGGCTGGTGTCTAGCTCACGGCAAACACTCGGGGCGGGCTGGTTGCAAGGGTAGTAATCAGGCTGCCATTTGCAAAAGTTAGTCCGATCTCGTAGAGAGGCTAGGTAGGCACACCTAGGTAAATGTCGAGCGCTAGCGCTTGTATAAAAGCAGGTAAGCGACGTAGAGGATGTCTTGTGGGATGCGAACTGGCAGCACTTGACGCTAGCCAAATATCCTTGATGAGGACTACACGCGAGGGGAGCGCCGCCCGCTCCCACCGGATTTTTTTCACACGAGTATGATAGAGCCAAATACGATAGCAACTACTCTCTGGTGCAACGAAAAAAATACATGGTTCCAAAACACTTTACAGGTAGGATATGCAATGGGTACGAAGATCTGACAATCAAAGACCCGGACTCCCTAGCCCGCGGCCGTGCGTTATATAGTAAGGCAAACGCAACATCACCCCTGGCACTCGCGTACCGCTCACCCGACACTCGTCCGTCGTCTCTTCAGGGGAGGCGAGCGCAGGTGCCTACTACTCAATATTTCCGTCGGGGACCCCGGCGAATCGTCAATGAGTACCCTTTCTACTTCATCCTCATCGTTCTCCAAGGCAGATCCTTCGGTGCCGTAGTTCGGCTGAGTCCGACACGTAGACAATCTGAAGGGAGCCATCAAACCAATTCCTAGACCCACAAGACCGGCTTCCAGCTCCGGTGCGCCCATATCAGAGTGACGAGCATTCCTCACTACTGGACTTTCGGCCTCAGAGGAAGACCCGCAAGGCGACGGAGTTCTTTGATCCGTGCAATCTTCACGCGTTCTCGACTCTACCAATGGCTTATAGAGCCCACCGAAAGGGTCCTCGTTCGGAGACCGGCCAGGACTCTCCTTTTCAACAGCACTTGCGGATGACGTATCAGAAAGCCAGTCCGCGTGTAAGTCGAACGAAGAATTCATCGAAGAAGGTTTGCGATAATGCATGCGTCTCCTGAGGCCACCACTGAGAGGTGAATCATTAACGCGTTTGCGAAGATCGAGCGCACTGAAAGGGGGAAAAGGAGATTGACTGTCGGAGAAGAGTTGGCGTGGTGAGGCCTGGAATATAACGGGAGAACTACCGAACGCATCATTGAAGGGCTTACTGCGTCCAACAGCGCTGGACGGAGTATGGATGATGCTTGGGGTCCCCAGGCTGGGAGAGCTAGAGTCAATTGCAGCAGAAGCTTTGATCATTGGGCTGACACCTCCCCGGACTAACATGCCGAGACATAGTTCTCTCGCCCTTGAATGTAATGGATGACTCGGGCTTGGAAATCGCCAGGGTTGATCAGAAGGGAGACGTGGTGGGGAATGACGAAATGAGGGCGTTAATGTTGGATCGTATGGAGACACAGGAAGCTTGATTGGGACAGATAGTGGGGACGATGTCGTTCGGTCCGATGTTGAATTACCCAAGAGAGCCGCCTGAGAAAAACTAACTTCCGGGGCGGTAGTAGTGGACGAATCACTAGCTAACAAAGGAACCGGCTGAATAGAACCGGGGCGCTCAGTCAATGGTGCCGATGCTGTAAGGACGTTTCCCCAATGCTCATCTTGATCTATTTTCCGGGCCGTGGTGTCTGACGGAACAAGAAAAGGTCTTGGTTTGGACTTGATACTATTATTGAGTTGATCTGTGGATGTCTTGTTAACTCGGCGTAGATCTCCCGATAAATTCTCCTTGTCAGAAACAGTGCTGCGATGTTGATCTCCTAGCAAGGCATCAAGGGCGAACTACGATGAACACACATGTAACCTACTGGTTGATCCACGTCCACTGCGATTGCGATCATTGCCGTCGCGACGATTTGACATTGCAATCTTGTGCTTTTCGTACACATGACGTCGCCACATACTCTTTGCATTCACACCTGCGTACGTTCTCCTACAGAAGGTACAACGCAGTCGGGGCTCTTCCCCCTCTGGCCAACCGTCAGGACCCAGTGCTTTCAGATCCTTCTTCTTTGCTGGACACCAGCCTCTAGGAGGCTCGAGTTGAGGGGGATAAGGGATCGCGTCGGGATTCGTCGAGATGGAGGAAATGAAATCGTTCGGATTCAGGAACCACTCAGAGTTGGCGGCCATGAGGGAATAGGAAAGACCCTCTGGATAGAGGTGGGCGTTGGGAAATGCGACGAACGGGGGATGAATAAAAACGACATTGGGATCTGACGGTGAAGGGTCCATGAGAGGGACGTGATGGGCTAGCGAGGCATGATTTCGAGCAAGAGGAGGCTTTGATGGGTTCTGGACGTGCAGCGGGACGGTGTTGTTGGGTGCATACGGCTTTGGATTGAAGGAGTCGGCGGCGGGGGCGAAGAAAGTAAGATCGGCGGCAGGAGAAAGAGGGCGCTTGAGAGGGCGGGCAGAGGAGGGACCAGGGAAAGCGACGGAGGTGGACATGGAACGGGACGAGTGAGGCCACGAGAAAAGCCTGCGCTTATTTCACCCAATTTCAAGCGGAGTTGACACGCTCCCACAGCCAACGCGTCGGTCACGTGATCTATATTAATCTATCGACGTTTACACCGTCAGACTGAGATAACTGTCGCGCAATCAGGCCCATGCACACTCAGACGAGCGGTCCGCGCTCACCCTGCCATCATAAGGAGCCCTCCAAGAGGCGTGATGGGACCAAAGATCCTAAATCTTGACCAAACGTCAGTCGTCCAATAGCCCACATACAACAGCCGCACCGTCCCAGAACCAGTACCACGATGCTTCCCGAAAATAACACACCGCCAGTTAGAATGGCTGGTCCAGCGAAGCGATGTGTCGAGAACCTGTGGTGCATAGACACGAGCATCAATCCAAGCCCATTGGCAATCTTGCCTTTCATATTTAGTCCCCGAACGATCCCACGGATAGCCTACAAACCGCATAGTTGGACGCCGTCCCCCAGGCATTGAGGTCGTCAGCGGTAATCCCGTCTCGGCTTTTGAGTCCGTGTGCGCCAAATGCTCCAGTGAGCAGTCCGGCAAATGCTGTCGTGCCATCGTAGTAAGCTGACACGCCAGTTCTCGGAGTGTGGATACTGACCTAGGACGGCACCAGACCTCCACAAAAACGGCGAGGTACCCCCACTAGTCAGCGCGGAGGTCAACAACGGTGATAGGGAGCCAGCGGTAGTCATGTTCGGAATTTGAGATTCAGAATGGTGGTCAAGTGCCCAAACAAACGCAATTAACCAAGTAGACATCCGTATCTAACTTCCGTTCACACAGCTTGGACTGCCATGGGCAAGGCCCAAAAGAAGACTGGGAAAGGTCGTCTGGACAAATATTACAGACTTGCCAAGTGCGTGTGGTTATCCATATCACACACCTCCATACTGACATTTTCAAGGGAGCAGGGTTATCGCGCTCGCTCGGCGTTCAAGCTCATTCAACTTAACAAGAAATATGCTTTTCTCGAGTCCGCGCGCTGCTGTATCGATCTTTGCGCGGCACCAGGTGGCTGGCTTCAGGTCGCAACTAAGTATATGCCTGCCAGTAGCGTAATCATTGGTGCGTTGCGCTCCTTCTATCAAATCCACCCATGTCAAACAACTTCGTTATCCAGGGGTCGATCTGGTACCAATTAAACCAATACCGAGAGTTATGACGTTTGCTGCAGACATTACCACCGTCCACTGCCGCAATCTACTCCGGGGTGAACTCAAAGATTGGAAAGCAGATATCGTGCTTCACGATGGCGCACCAAACGTCGGTACTGCCTGGATTCAGGATGCTTATGGCCAATCCGAACTTGTTCTTATGAGCTTGAAGTTGGCTGTTGAATTCCTGGTCAAAGGAGGAACATTTGTCACCAAAGTATTCCGAAGTGCCGATTATAACAATCTCATTTGGGTGTTCAGCCAGTTATTTACAAAAGTGGAGGCGACCAAACCGCCTTCTTCGAGGTTAGCCTCTACCACATTGACTGACCTAGCCACTCAGGATCATTTTCTAGAAACGTCTCTGCCGAGATCTTTGTCGTGTGCCGGGACTTCCTTGCTCCAAAACATATTGATCCAAAATTCCTTGAGCCTAAGCATGTGTTTAAGGATCTGGGCTCCGCGCCTTCTGATCACGAAAAAGGCTCGTCGGCCAATAATGCCTTGGCTAACGTCTTCCAGCCGGAGAAAAAACGCAGAAAGCGGGAGGGTTATGACGACGGCAACTACACGCTCTTCACTAAAACCCCCGCGAATGAGTTCGTTTGCAGTTCCGAGCCCGTCAACGTGCTGGGTCTCGTGAACAAAATCACATTTGAAACCGAGGAAGAGAAAAGGTACGGAGTCCGCCTTCTCATATAGAATAAATGAACTGATTGTTCCGCAGGTGGCTAGCGCTTAGCATCACTACCTCCGATATTAGAGTCAACTTCGAAGATCTCAAGGTACTAGGCAAAAGCGATTTCAAGGCTTTGTTGAAATGGCGGATGGCAGTGCGAGAGGAGGTGACCCTTTTAGATTATCTAGTCACCTTTGCTTATGAGTCTCTCCGAAGCTCGGCTTGGAAGTGCGGACCAAACCCATTGCTGAATTTACGGAGGCAGTCGAAATATCTCGGGTAGTCGACGAGGAGCAACAGATACAAGAAGAGGTTGGTTTTATCCCGTCACGACCAACGTTTCTCTTATTTAACTGCGCACATCAGCTTGAGAGATGGAATACAGAGGCAGCGGTAAAAGCCAAACGCTCTCGGAGAAGGGCAAATGAAATCAGAGCGAAGACAATCCAACGACTGCAACTTCAAATGACAGCTCCTCTGGACATTGGCCTCGAACAGAACGATGCGTCGCTCAGCATGGGTCAAGATGACGTGTTTGGCCTCGTAGACTTGCAAAAAGGACTTCAAAAAGGGGGTGGCATCAATAGGCTTACCTCAGACGAGGAGGATAGCAGGGAGGAAGTGGAAGGAAGTAACGAAGAAAATGCTGATCCTGGAGAAGAAGGGGAACGAAGAGTGTCAGTTCTTGGAGCTGACCTCGACAGGATGTATGATGCTTATCGAGAAAAGATGAAGGAAAAAGACGCAAAGTATCGGGTGTCAGAGGCGAGGAAGAGAAGGGACGATGAATGGAGCGGCTTGAAAGGCGAAAACGGCGTCGACAGTGACGATAACGATAGTGGGGACGGCGGCTGGGAGGAATTGGCGGCAGCAAAGGAAATGGATGATACTTCTTCAGACGAGAGCAATGACGACGATCCCACATCTGGGCGGAAACGAAAACGGCGCAATGATACCATCAGGAAAGGCAACGTTCAGCCGCCGTCCCGCGCTGCGCAGGTTTGGTTCAGCCAAGACATATTCAAAGAATGGGGAAAACCAAATGAAGATGATGGAGATGGAGACGTGGAGATGGTCTCAAGTTCAGGTAGAAGTCAACTGGGTGACCAAGGGAACAAGGTATACCCTTATTGTTCATTGTCACTCATTTCTGACGACAAGTCTGAGGGGAGTGATTTCGAGATCGTCCCTACTGAATCCGAAGACGATGCCGAGGTATGGAACATTGAGGACGAAAATGTGGATCAAGCAAAGGGAGCCCACATCCAGAGTGCGGCTTTAAACTTCCAGACCAATCGAAGGCTAATCCCTTTCATAGGATATGGTTTAACGACCGCTGAAGCAGTCACTCTCGCACAGCAGCTAGTCAATCGCCAAACGACTAAAACACACCTTCTGAATAACGGGTTCAACCGCTATTCGTTCAACGCCAAGGATGGCCTCCCTTCCTGGTTCCTCGACGACGAAGCAAAGCACTACAAGCCCAATATCCCTATAACGAAGGAGGCTGTTGCTATATTAAGGACGCGTCAACGTGCACTTGATGCTCGGCCAATCAAGAAGATCGCAGAAGCAAAGGGGCGAAAAAAATTGCGAGCCACTCGACGCCTTGAAAAAGCCATGAAGAAGGCTGAAGGCGTGAATGCAACGGTGGACATGTCTGAACGAGAAAAGGCTCAACAGATCGAGAAGCTCATGCGGAAAGGCACCGCGAAGGGCAAGAAGAAAGACGTCAAAGTTATCGTCGCAAAAGGTGCTCACAAAGGCGTAAAAGGACGTCCAAGAGGTGTCAAAGGTCGCTACACCATGGTAGATGCTAGGATGAAGAAGGAGGTACAGACAGGTTATGACTAATTTCAGATTCAAGATCTAACTCGCTTCAATAGGTACGGGCGAAAAAACGCAGCGAAAAAGCGGAAGGAAAACGTCGACCACGTAGATAGCTAAATCCTTTCAATGTTCTCTGGCCCTTGGAGTTCCAAGGGCTCGCATGTCTTGTAATTTCCCTCATCACATCACACATGACTTGTACGAGGGCTCCAAAGAGCGAGATATCATTTCTCCCCATAAGCTGGTTACGACTTATCCTTACTTCGAGATTGTAAAGACATTACACTAAGTCGATCACATGCTGCGAGGAAGTGACCCCAAGCTGGTCCATCAGTTGTCCCGTTAAATCTCACCTAAGAGCGGTTGAGTCTGTGAGCGAGGAACCAACGGACGACTGACCTGGCAGAGCTCTGTTTTCTGGGTACTTTGAAGATCTACTATGCTCTCACTCGAGACTGCGACCGAATTATCCACGTTGGAATTGCCTGGGGTAAGTGATAGTAGGTCCGGGCGGGCATTGACTTGTCTCAGGCTCAAGCTATCGTGGAGGTAATATATCCTTCCTGCGTAGCTGAACGTCGAAGGTGGATCGGGTTGCGATGGGCAGGCCGTATTAGCCAAACTATGGGAATGCTCAGTATTGCAACTTCAATGACCGGGGGAGTCAACACACAACTTCTCGGCATACTGCCGAACGACTTGCGGCTGCTGCATTGAAGTAACACCATCCCATTCGAAGATGCAAACCTGTACGTCCATCGGCCTAAATGAAAAGACATTAAGAAGGCAACTATTCACGGATGGCATACTGACCGGTCTGGCAACATTAAGTTAACGTATATTTCCCTACCCACTTGGCAGCTCAAGTCCCTCTCCTCGGCAAATGCTTCGGGTGAGTTACATGACTGAGAAACACATCCTCGAAGTGAGACATGGCCCATGCTTGAACTCCACTCGTCCAGCGATAGTGTAGCCGTCTCCAGTGCGTTTTCAAGATTTTGCGTTGACTGAGTGCTTGTGGGAAACAGAGCAGGAAGCACCATTTCGAACTTCAAAACGTTTTGAGGTAGCTTTGAAGCTTGCCCAGCGATCTGTGGCAGAGTCCTATAGATCAGCCGGTGTAGAGTTCTTCGTCTACTAACGTTGCCCGTCGTTATAGCAGGTGGAACACTATAAAAATGATTACATTAGCGACTTACATAAAATACAATCGCACGGACCTTGGAACAAAAGTCAATGGTGTGCTGGAGGTTTCGACCCACTTAAGGATGTCCGGAAGAGACAAGGCACCTCTTAAGGGAGGATATATCGCAGCTCGTTGTGAATTGTCACCTGATGATATTAAGATATGGCCAAGCCTAACCATCCATTAGTACTCATCTGGTGATCAAAGAACAAGCATACGACGCCGTGACAACCCTCTGACTATATAAGGTGCTTGCAGACGTAGCTGGAGAGACAAGCTGGCTGAGCTCCACTTGGCTCCTAGATCGTAATCAGCTATGCCAGTGACCTCCCTGCAACGTGCTCACCGGTCAAGGTTTAATAAACGGTGTGGATTACGAGCCAAGCCACCGGTAGATGCTATATCTTCATAAGAGTCGACGCCCAACCAGTCCGCAACTCGGCGCATTCGGAATACACCACCAGAATGCATCGTCCATGGAAGGGGAGAAGGACTGACGAAAGGATATATAGAATACCTATGCGGCTCAGAGATTTTGACGGGGGAGTTCCTTATTCCGTCGGGTGGGTCAAAACAAATAGTATGTGCCTGCGTTCCGACCTGGAAGCCTGATGTGTCTTAAATCTATGTCACTGCGAGAAAACAGACGGACCTCCAGTGAAGCGCGAAGCGCGAATTGTTTGGCGGCGATAACGTCACCGAGATCCTTGGCGCATATGCGCACCTTTGCGACAATGAGTATGGTTTCATAAACTTTTGGTGCAGAAAGCGCACCTTGCCTCTGTGACCATGATTCTCGATGTACGCGCCAGCTAACCGGGATATGTGTTGCAACAAATCAGGCCGGACAGGACGACCAGATGGAAGTTCAAATATTTCATCGACTATACCCTAGCGGCCTTCTTAGGGAAACACGGATGTGTAAGAGAAAGGATTGTACCTTCTTCAAGAAGCTGATATATTCGGTCAACCCCTTCAAGGAGCCTCGTAAACCTTCCACACGTAGGGCGAGCGGGTTGGATGTCAAGGATATATGCACGTTATACCGCCTCGATAACTGTAACAGATCGGCCCCATCTTTTCTGGAAACGTCAGCACACCATTCCGGAAAACTCTGTCTCTCGCACCTCTTCCCATTATTAAAAACAGCTGGCTTGGCGTGACGGGGAATGCTGCAACGTAATTTATTCAGAGGGACACAACATGCAAGGAATTACTGACACTTTATAAGTACTTCAGTCGTATCCCGTCGCTTTCTCTCTATTTCCTTCAAGGATGGCCAACCCCATACTTTCTCTATTATTGTCTCTGCATATTCAGTCTTCCGACGCGACGAACGGGTCCATATTGGGTCGAGCTTGTACAGTTCTGTGAAACGGCGGAGTTGGTCTTTGCTGAAAGATCGACAAAGTGTCTCCAGCAAGTTCGTGTACTCCGTGGCATAACGTGACGAATCTGGCCGTGAAGAGCTCTCTGGTTTACATTGTTCGATGTCATCCAATGTCGGCTCCAAGTCAGCGGCTTTGAGGGGTGCGAGATAGCGATCCAGGCGGGTCGAATCCAATGGACCCCTGGCGCCGGTCACTGCGTGGTGGCCGGGGTTGTCCCGGATCCCTGATAGCGACTTTGCACCTCTCCTGACAGAAACGGAAGCCTCCAGGTCTTGGATACGGCCAGCAAAGGACTGCGAGTAGTAAGCACTGGCGCGACGAGACGGCAAGCACGAACTACACAATGAACGACGCGCCGCACTACACCGAAGGACCTGCGCAGACATCCAGCAAGTTCAATTGAGCCCGCGATGCGACGCAAAAACAGCTCTGAGCTTGCACGTGACAGAACCTGAAAAATGTTCGACCAACGCTTGTGGTCAGAGCATCTAGATACTTACATTGTTCAGCTACTAGTACAGTAGACTATCTCATAATGCATCGACCTTTGCCGTTCCCGTCGCTCTGCATTATGAGATAGTCTGCTGTAGGTCATGTCGTTCAAGTTATTCTTCTAGTTGGACCACACCGTTTCAGGCAAAAGAAAAAACACATGAGACATCTCATACAACTTCATGGCACAGTTTGCAGCATAAATGTTGTTTATCAGCTTGAACTCGGCACCTCGAAGAGTGTTTCATGAATTCAGATGCTTATTACAGCCTTATCAAGAATCGCGTTCGTCCTTATTAGTGAGCTGGGGCTACACAACGGAGGACAAACGAGTACTACGCAACCGATCCGAGATGGAATTCACTCGCTACTACTAGTAGGTTCCGTGGCCGACAGCGATGAAAGCGGGAACAAGATGCTCATCGATAACTGATAGTGTCGCCCAGATTGCATCCGCCTCTGAGATTTATCATCTTAGTCCCATTTTAAATACAGGGTGTAATTGTGTGGGTCACTGGTGGAAGTCTGCCGCGACTAATGGAGGAAATACTTATGGGATCGGGCGGGAAAGAACCGGACCTCGATGTGTACGAGCGACTAGTATGGCCCGGGAGTACGAGGACAGGACGAACTACCGCTATCTCGGTGAGGTGCGCGAGATATATGTCGTGCTACACGATCTGTACGCCAGTGGGCTTACGGCCAGTTTGCTGGACGTTCAGTCCATGATAACTTGATTAAACGCCTGGTGTAGTATAATGACGTCTACCAAGCTGATCTTACCAAAGAATGAAATTGTGTTTGCTACGCGGTTCACAATCTCAGCGTTCCATGCATCACCCCTTCCTGGCGGTAAAGTCAGTCACCCTTTCATTAAAAATTTGCTTCCTCAGCTGCAACAATCACCCCCTTGTCGTCATCTTCACCAATCTCACCCTCCCAACCATTCTCGGTGAGATATCTTAAAAACTTAGTGTCCTCGTCGGCAAGGTCGACGCCAGTCATATCAGGTACGAAGAAATAAGTCACTAGCACTCCAGCGACACCACAGATAGCGGCGATGATGAATGTCCAGCTTCATCAAATGCATCAGCCGGGGTCTGTGCAGGTAAGATGAACAACCATCCTACCGTTTCCCAAGGTTATTCTGGATGGGCGTGAATGCTTGGGTGCCAACCGCAGCGCCAGCTTTTCCGATGGCCGCAGAAAGGCCATAGCAAGTCCCACTAATTTCCAATGTAAATCTCACTAGCTGAGCGTGCATGGACCACATACCGCACAGGGGTCGCATACGACCTGCGCAAAGATCGTTAATTCTGAAACGAACTGGAACAAGACGCTGCACTCACTCGGAGCTAGTCAAACCTAACATGTCGCCAGGTCCCTGCACTTATATGAGCACGTGGATAGATATCGGTATGTCACGTACCATATTGCCGAACGACTGCATTAACCCATAGCTAAAATGATCTCGCTTAGCGAATCTCCACAGCTTAATTCTGGAGACTCACAAAATCACGAAAAGTGGAATAATGGTCGTGATTTTATTGTATGAAAGGCCGATGATAAGACCCTTAAAGATCTCTTTATAACCTCTACTTGCCGGGTTAGCAAGGGACTTACAAAGACTAAATAGCCGGAAAATCCCAAGATCATCTAGAGAGATGGCTGAGGACCAAACTGAAAATTAGGATCTAATACCTACAGTATTCCTTCTACCTATGCGATTGCAGAGCCAAGCACCGACAAAGACGCCAGGCAAGGCTATGGCTCCGAGTAAAAGTTGCCATTCAGCAGTCTTCTTGATATCGCCGTTGTGGATTACGCTAGAGATAATGGTCCCAGAAAACACGCCGTTCGGGAAAGTAACCTAAGGGTTGTTCACGCCGTTGAGGGCTTTGAGAGGTTGAAACATCGATGCTTACAAAGTCATAAAGGAACCTGTTTGTAAGTTAGAGGTTGACCGGTGTTCGAATTTGTGTTCATACCATGCTCCGCAAGTGCCAATAAGGGCACGCCAATAGCGTTTTAATACCAGCCAGTATGGAACATTACCTGGGAAAAATATCAACACTATTCTCTTTCGAAATCAGGCCATCCATTACGCTTGATGGCACCCTTCCGATAAAGTTTGGAGCTCAACATCCGTAGACGGAAGATGAGCACAGTTAAGGGCAATAAGATACCAAACCCAAAGCAAACGCGCCACACAGTCTGAAGATGCTGTTCCCCAGCTGCAGAAAGTACGATCAAAAATACGGAAACAGCCAATGGACCACCGAACTTGATCAGAGGTGTATAGTTAATTCGTGAAGGATCTGACGAAAGAAACACAGAGAGTTACCGAAAGAACAAAATTCGTGACGAGTATGAAGACTGGTAACGTCAGTTAGAATGGATGTGTGAGTAATAGATGCATAGTACCTGGCCCACGGCTTTGGATAGATTTCTCATTCGCTGCTTCACTCGCGCTCGTCGACGAAGCGGGGTATTCTCCACCAACGCCCTGGGCGAATCAGTAACAAAGACGAGTCTGTAACTGTGGGCAGCTTACTACACCAGTAATTCCCCGCGCAACTGTCAGGAACCAAAAGAGACCAAGCGGACTTCCGTTCGCGCCATGAGCAGCGGTTCCAAGAGTGGCGCCGAGAACAATGAGCAAAGTGGTACCCACCAGGGCAAACTTGCGGCCCATTCTATCACAAATTAGGCCGACAAGAACTTGCCCGATAATAGCGCCTAGTTCAGATCCAGGTCAGGTAGTTGAGAACAGAGCTCGTTCACATGTGCTGACCGACAAGAAGAGCATTCGACACTCGAGTGGAGACGGTTGAAGTATAATATTTAGGGTATAGTGCCTTGAAGACTACCTGGAAGGGATAGTCCAGAGCTGACGAGAAGTGGACAGAAGTCTCACATACGTTTGACATGGCCATCAAGTTGTTCTGATCTGGAAGCAAACATGCAAACAGATGTCGTGCAGGCATAGAGTATCACCTTACATCCGTCACTGATCAAACCAAATCCAGATGCAATAATGGTAAGCCAAGCGCTGAGTGCCTCCTTTTGATTGAGTTTATGGACGGTTGCTTTGAGGTTGGTCTCATAAGCATCGACAGAGAGGTTCCGAGGGACACTGGTCTTGTCCACCTCGGAGGAGCCGATGTCTTTCTCAGTGGACATAAGGTATAGTGCGTGAGGGGGAGCTTGGAACTATACAGAGGGAATAGTACGTCGTGGTTTTATACAAGGACCCACGTGGCGTCTTCAAGAATGATGTGAACCAAATTGGGGTGGACCCGCATGATAGCATTGCGGGCGGCGATTAGCGCTGTCATTGGGAGGTGCACACATCGATGCTACGGGCGATGTGTTCAGTCGCGTTGTTCCGTGGTGGGCCAGGGACCTGCCCCGAGTGGGGTGCACTCAAGAGGAGTGCAGCTTCGGAGGAGAGTCGGCTAAACTTGAAGCTTGAGTTCCGGAGAGGCGATGTACAAACTTTGATACTGACATGGCGTCCATGTGGGACATCACGCGATGACTTGGCACGTTCGTTCAAGTCGGATAAACCCTAACCCTAGTAGATAGCCTCCAAAAATATTTATATTTCTTTCCAACTACTCTTGGACCTGTCGCGCCGGTAGCTTCAAGACCGCCAAGATGGCTGCTCCAAACGGAACGTCTCATCTTAATTTCGACGACGAGCTCGATTTCACAGACATCGAGGCAAAGTACGCACTTCCGCTGTAGCGTGTGCTGCAATGTCCTGGACCATCTGCAGATACCATGTTGCCCTCGATGATGGTTTGGACAACGTCATTGTCGTCGATGGTGTCCCGATTATTGACAGATCAAAACTTGACAAACTCCTCACAAAGATTTCTAAAGAGTTCACCAAGAAGGGTACTGCTCTAAAACCTGAAAACATCTTCATCCCCTGGGATGACGCTTCAGGGAGAAGTAAAGGGTACGCCAAGACCATACCTCGGTCCGGCGATGTCACTAATTGAGCGCGGTCTAGTTACATATTCGTCGATGCAGGCAGCGCAGACGCAGCGGCCTTTGCGATCAATGCCATGCATGGTCATCCTTTCGACGCGAAGCATACCTTCCTTGTCAATCGATTTACCGATATCGAACAATATGCGAACATGGATGAAACATATGTCGAACCGAAGATAGAAGAATTTTATCCGAAGGTTTGAGTAAGAAAAATGTGTCTGTTTCCATGTTGATCGACCTCCATAGGAGCACCTCCGTGCTTGGCTCGCCGATCCACAAGGACGCGATCAGTATGTCACCTACCGCGGTGATGATGTAGAGATACACTGGCACGGGAAACCATCTCAGTGTGAAGTTGGATATTCAAAAAAGGTCTGTCTCGTAGTTGTAACACTCGACATCTTTGACGTGCTTCCCAGAATTGGACCGAGCTCTACGCTTCATGGTCTCCTCTCGGTACATACTTTGCAACCCTTTTTCGTCAGGGAGTTCGCCTATGGGGCGGTCCCTCTTGGGAACCACAGCAACGATTTGCCCATCCTTTTGTCAAGCTGATCGATTTTTCCCCTTGCGAGAATTATCTCGTCACATGGTCGCATGATCCCATTTCTGTATCCCCAACTCTTCCTCAAGGTCCGGAGTACTTTTCACCTGAAGATGAAGGTAATAACATTGCTGTCTGGGATGTCAAGTCCGGTCATCTACTTCGGACTTTCCCTACATCTCTCTTGGAAACCGGAGACCCTTCGGTGAAAAAGCAGATGCAGTGGCCGGCGCTTAAATGGAGCGCCGACGACAAATTTGTCGCACGTGTGACACCTGGTCAACAAATCAGCGTATATGAGCTCCCTAGTATGGGTCTTCACGACAAGAGAAGCTTGAAGATCGAGGGTGTGGTCGATTTCGAATGGTGCCCACACGGTGACAAGGACAGAGATGATGGTGAGAAGGCGTCCAAAGCAGATAAACCGGCAAAGAAAACTCGGGAGAACATGCTTGCATATTGGACCCCTGAAGTTGCGAATCAACCCGCGAGGGTGACCCTCCTAGAGATTCCCAGCAGACGAATTTTGCGCCAAAAGAATCTATTCAACGTCACAGAGGTTAGTGTTGACCTCCTGGAAAGAAAATGGTGATTAGTTGATTTTCATCAGTGTAAACTTTACTGGCAAAATCATGGCGACTTTCTGTGCGTCAAAGTTGATCGCCACACGAAAACGAAGAAATCGATTTTTTGCAACCTGGAAATCTTTCGAGTTCGTGAAAAAGATTTTCCAGTGGAAGTGGTAGAGCTCAAAGGTCGACTCGTCCTCCTTGGATGGCCCCTTGTGCTAACCAGATATCTAGATACTGTAACGGATTTTTCATGGGAGCCTAAAGGCGAGCGATTTGCCATTGTGTCAAGTAGCGACCCCAATCTCGGTAACCCGGGCCCGGGTATCACCATCAAGACTGACATTAGTTTCTACCAACTCGATCGAACTAAGAATGATTTCAGGCTTCTACGTATGTTTTATGGCGCTGCGTGGCCTTTACTATTACTAACGTACTATGTTAGGTACTCTTGCATCTCGTACGAGTAACACTATTCGTTGGTCACCACGAGGACGACACGTGGTCCTTGCTACAGTAGGCTCATCTACCAAGTCTGAGCTTGAGTTTTGGGACCTCGATTTCAGCAGTGAAGAACGCAGAGAAGGTCAGACGGCGGAATGGGGTACTGGTATTCAACAACTCGGCTCGGCAGATCATTATGGAGTTACAGATGTCGAGTGGGACCCGAGCGGGAGGTACCTGGCCACAAGTGCGAGTGCGTGGAGGCATACGGTAAGGTTTTTGATGAGCGAACTCGGGTGATTGCTAACTGAAAATTAGCTCGAGAATGGATACGCTGTCTGGGACTTTCGCGGGCAAGAGCTCGAGAAGCATATATTGGATCGGTTCAAACAATTTATATGGAGACCTCGCCCGCGCACGCTGCTGACGAAGGAGCAGCAACGACAGATCCGCCGAAACCTGAGAGAGTACGGCCGTACGTTTGACGAAGAAGATGCAGCCGAGGAAAGCAGCGTCAGCGCTGAGCTGATTGCGCATCGCAAGCGGTTGGTCGACGAGTGGAATGCATGGCGGGCACGGTGTAAGCGTGATATCGCGGACGAGAAGCGGGGCAGGGGGCGGAGAGCGGAGAGTGTCGGAGAGGAAGAGAGAAAGGAGGAGATTGAAGAGTGGATCGACGAGGTGATTGAACAGATCGAGGAAGTTGTGGAATAAGTAGGATGTGGCTGTGCAATGTCAATCGAAGTCGAGTTTGGTGTTACATCTAATCTTACCACCGTCAACTTCATGCCCCCTGCAAAGTTATCTCCTGCTCCTACATCCTCCGCCCTATGGGCTCAACGTACGTATTCCTCTTACGCTCGTCAAGTAACTGACCCTTTCCAGCTTCGAAGGAATGGGTAATTCCGCCAAAGCCAAAGCCCGGCCGAAAGCCAAAGAAGGAGCCTACCATAGGTCCAGCCGATCCGCAAGATGATGTCGTTCGTACTCGCGCCAAGTGCCCGCTCATACACTGATTTTAACTGCAGGACGAAGAATCGTTTGCCAGTAGACGTGTGCAGAATAGGCAAGACACCCAGCACCTCAATCCCCCGATCGGAGCTAACTTGTTGTGTACAGGGCCGCGCAGCGCGCTTTTCGTGAACGCAAGCAAACTCAGCTCGCAGAGCTTCAGGCTCGCTTGCATTCATACGAACAGGGAGAAATCGAGCGCAATGTCGCTCTACAAACCATCGCAAAGAAGATGAAGGACGAGAACGAAGACCTCCGCAGGGAGAATCAGATACTCAGGGAGAAAATTGCGCGAATGGAGGGAGAGCGTGACGAATTTCTCAACAAAGAAAGGAAGCGAGCGTACGCCGACATATCTACGTCTTCTCCAATCACCCTTCCACCTGACAACTCCCCGAAAAAGCGGGCCAGGGTTGACGGAGATGAGCAAGAGGTCTTCCACCCTGTCCTTTCACCCTCTTCTCCACCGTCGTCTTCTCTGGTGTCTTCTCCTGACGCCATCCCTCCGGCAGCCGTCTTTTCCCTTGGAAGGCACGAAGGTCATTCTCGACACTCAGCTTTTCCCACATCCCTGCCAATCAACAGTCTCTCCTTCATAACGACAAACGAGACAACTAGTAACCCAGATGACCGAGATCCTATTGGCCCTTACATCTGCATCCTATGCAGTCCAGATGCACCTTGTGTGTGCAAAGAAGTAACAGCCAGTACTCGCAGTAATTCTCACCATCAACTCCCTCTCCAAAGTGAGAGCCTCAGCCAACAATCAATTATACCATTGGACCAGGCTGTGCGTGTGAGGTCCCCTCAGGCTACCGGTTTAAGTATACTGGACGACCTGCCAGCCTTTCAGGCACCTGTTCCTATTCGCCGCAGGACGGGCCCTCCGAGCGCAAATACTGTATTCTCGGTCACGTCCATAGCCACAACCTCTGCAGCTTCTGCTACCAAGTGCTCCGGCGATCCCGACAATTGCATGGCTTGTGCTGACGACAATTTCGGCAAGGCGTTTTGCCAGGCCATCGGACATACAGTGAACTCCACTCTACCTTGCTTCGATTGTCCCAAACGAACTAATCAAACAGACGAGATTTTGGTTGGCGGCTGCTGTGGTGATATCAGTAGATGCGGTTCGTGTGGGATCGCGCCCATCATTCCGTCCGCGCCTCTACCGCGGCTTCTAGAAAACATACCCACGGATGACGCTTGGCGTCAGCTCAAGTCACACCCCAACGTTGCCTTCGCAGACCTGACTTTGCTGGCGGAAGTAGTCGCGCGCAGATCAAAGTGCACTGGATCTCGTGTCGTCATATCGCCAGCATTGGAATCTATCCCACCAGATCGCAATACAGTGCCCTCACGCCACGGGCCGACTATGGCGAGTAGAAACCAGTCCTTACTACCTACGAACCCTCACAATTCTTGTCAAAAACAGCATCAGCGAGAATCGCCGCCACAGCTAGTTCCGCAACATGTGCTCATCGAATGTGGGCGACGGAGAGTGAGAGAGGTCAACGCCGACAGTGTAAGGGAAGCGTTACGGCTGTTGGATCAGAAGTTTGCGCACATGCGATAGGACATCATCTCAGCAGGGACTCTGTACGTGGTCTTGAGAATGTACTTCCTTTTCTCGTGGAGTCAAACGTGTATTATCCAAAGGTTACGCTTAAAGCTTCTCACAGTAAGATAATCATCAGGCCCGTCGCAAACCCGAGAGATGCACTGAGCATTGCTACATCTTTTTCCACTCCCGTAAGACCTGACGGAGTTTCCGGTTGAAGGAACGCTGCCCCTGTACGGTCTGAGACTCCCTACGAGTCGCGCCCACGTCCCCTGGTTGACGGAATATATGCGCCAGCTGCTTGAGAGGTGCATTTTTGAGTTCGCTCGGAAATGGCTTCACTCGGGGCCATAGCTCGAGTAAAACTTTTCTGGCTACTGAATATGCTCCAGCAGCAAAATACGCATGGGCAAGAGCGTCAATGGCCGGCACATCGGGAGTAATTCCAGCAGCGACCATCACCCGGAAAGTCCGCATTGCTAACCCGGGTTCTCCTTTGCGTCCATAGCCTGAAATGAGCACCGTCCACATCACCACATCTGGCTCGAAACCCGCTGCTCTGGCAGATCGCATGGCCTGTTCAGCAGCCTGCATGTCTCCAGCACGCGTGAAACTATCCATAAGTGAGGTGAAGTGATAACGATTTGGATGCATGCCCTTGTCGACCATATGACAAAACACGGACTTCACGGTGGTAAGAGTGGGGTCGGTGATGCTTTCGTGCTTGAGCCACATTGCAAAGGTAGCTCGGTCGTTCTTGACTCCTTTGCGGGAGAAAGCGATAATGGTAGGCCGAATACAAGAATCACTCTGGAGGTGATTGCTACCGCTGGGATCGAAGTCTTGAGAAGTGAGGATACTGCGATTCTCTGGGAAAGGAAACATGTGCCGCCTTGTCGGCGAAAGCTTGGCAGCACTTGTATCCCATCCACTACCATAAGCCCTGTGCTTCTCTCGACGCAATGCACTACGAAGGACAATGTTGAGATGACGAATGGCCAAACCGTGAACCTTCTGGGATGTGCTCCGCAGAACCCGAATCAACCGGTGTGTTTCTATGTGTTCCACGCGATCCAAGTAATCGAGGAACAGTGCGACGGTGGCCGCATTTGACTGAATACCTTTGGACCGCATGATACGAATGATGAATCTTGCACCACTGAGTCCGCGGATCTCCATTACTCGAGGTAGGATAGCGTTCAAGACATGTATGGTCAAACCAATGCCCTTCACGTCGATAGGGAGTTCGGGTATGTATTTGATGCGGAGAAGAGCGAATACGCTTTTGACATCCGTGTCAGAGTTGAGCATCCCAGCCAACAGGCCCATAGCCAGGTCGTCACGACCGCTGAGACAGTAGGTACGAATGAGAGCAGCTACCACACCAGCATCCGGTTTGACACCAATTTCAACCATGCGGTTCACTACCTTATGGATTCGATGGAATTGGCGCTGGCTGTTCAGGTAATTGATGAAGATTGTAAATGTAGCGGGGTCCGGGGAGATCACGGATGTTCTTCTGGGTGAATGGGAAGGAAAATCGACGAGCGAGGACACGACGCCGCCGACCCCTGTGGTAGTACCTCCTGGATGGCTGTCGACTTCTCTCTCGGAAGGCAAGGTAACAATCATTCGATCGACAAGTTGTGCGGCGCTGCATTCGTCTCCAGCGTCGAGAAAATGCTGAATAATGCTGTTGAGCACTCGAGTGGACGTCCGAACATCGACAAGATGCAAGGCTTCGAGCGCTCGTGCATGGACCTGACGGTCCAAGCCTAGAGATCGGTATGCGGTGACGATGAGTGTGTGAGTAGAAGCATCGACGGGAAAACCAGCTTTCTCCATCGAATGCAAATATCTCTTGGCGGAATCCAAGTCTTGATTGCGAAGGTGTCCAGAGACAAGAAGATGAAACGTTCTTCGAGTGAGTTGAACGTTGTCCCGTGCGAACTCGGTGATCACGTGATCTAAGCGACCAAAGCGATGGCATTCGATGAGTGCTCTTATTTTCCAGTTGAGGAGACGAGCAGTGGTCTTGCCGCACTGATCCCTTGCGAGCGATACCAAAGGGGGGATTAGCGACCAGTGCTCCTTCAGGGAGAGCTGATACAGGACGCTTTCGAAATGGTTCGGTTTGAAACGACACCCTAGCGTGTGGGCAAGGGTCATTACAGAGTGAGCTCGCGACGGCCGGGAAGTAGAAGCCAGAAACTGTGCCAGACGCCTTGCAGATTCCCTCTGGCGCAAGTACCGGCGCAAAGCGAAGGAAGCGCTGATGTCCGACACGATGGCCACGACTTCCTCCCTGGTCGCAGAGGAAAAGGCATCGATTGTGTCCATGATCCCGGAGGGGAGTTGGCCACAACAGCTGGGTGTACTGCGTGGGCAGGGAGCACGCAAGGTCGGCGACAATGAAGGCCGTGTTTCCGGACACGCCAGGGGGGGCACTGGAACGTGGGCGAGGGGGGTGCCTTGCGAGGCGTGCGGAGTAGTGAGTGCGAGGGCGTGTAGACCCGACGGGGCGCATGAGGAATGGAGCGAAGGGAGAGAGACAGAGTGTGCCGGGGTGCGCTCGTGGCGTTTTCCGGGGACGAGCAGGGCGTGCTTGGCGTGGCGGCCAACTCCCCTCAGCATGGGCAGCCAGAATGGGTAAGGGTGTCACGTCCACCACGGTGGTGTGATGAACCTGGACGAGATGGAAAGTGAGACGTGGTCGCTGCAGGAGTGGTTGAAATGCTACCTGCTGTACCAGGACGATGTTAGTCGTAGCCGGCTGGAAACCACTCGAGGACGAAACTTCAAGTTTGCACCGGAGACAGCCGGTGAATTTCCACGGTGGACTGGGACTGCCGCGATGATCAACTTGAACGTTCCTGAAACGTGCCCAGCTGGCACAGGTATCTCAAGTCTACTACAGCAACTTGCTCGTCCACAGGTAGGTCGTGCAGCCCCACGTGGTACCGTCCTCGGCTCCAAAATAATTCCGGGCGGGCTGTGATCAGCGATGCACGCAATGGAACGTTGGTACGTTCTCATATAACAGACGCCCAACGTTGCGGGTGCCAGGTGGTGTAAAGTTCCGCCGAAATCGGGGAGTCGGCCAACGGCCGGTGTGTGACTTGGTACCCAGGGCGCTGATTCGTATTCATTTTGCAGAAATGGCGAGCCACTGCCTGCTCACACGCTTTTTCTGTCGAGTTACTTTCCGTGGTGGGACGCCGCAGTCATCCTCGGCCCTCTCATTCTCACAAAGTCGCATCGTCTAATCTCGTTCTTTCGATCTACTTGGCTCCCGTGTAGCCGTTTACGGCCAAGTCCTTGCCGTCATAGATCCAACTTTACAGCAACACTGCAGTGCTTGCGACATGTTTCAACGTTGGTCCTATCACCGCGACGGTGGCTATTCGTCCTCGACGATGGCCTAACGACCTCTTCTTTAGCCTACATTTGTCACTAACTCCGTATCGGAGCGCTATGGCCCGGGACTTGGGTCCGTGGACAGCACGTATATAAAGGCGCTATACCTCGTCCCTCCTGTGCCTTCACTCAGTTCTCCCTCTCATGCCTCCGTCACATCTTACGATCCTCGAGCAGAGTTCCATCCTCTACCCGTCCACCCCGGCCTTCAGGGTGCCACAATCGGACCCCACCACCGGTCAGGTACATGATTGGCTTTCCA
>JBBPKI010000027.1:0-74071 GCA_038089155.1 Nevesoporus exiguus
CTTCGATCGTTACTCGGCTGCCCTCCAACAGCTTTTTTTCCGACTCTGATGTGTTCTTGACAATGTGGGTCCCAGCGCCACAACCCGATCGCTACTGGAACGCATCCATGGCTAGCACGGACATTAATCGTGACAGCGTGTCTCGAACCTTAAGCTTTACCTTGGAACTTGATTTCAAAATTTCACTCGTAGGCACTCATCAAGCCCGTCGGTCGCGCTGTCACCTCCCGTGTTTCTCGCTGAGACAACGTTACTCAACGTAGAGCGAACTCGAGCAAAGGTGGACCGGGATGGACCGGAAACGTGCTGTATCTCGTCGATATGCACAGGCAAGGAATCCGGGTCGTCTGGCGTATGCTGCGGTGCCACAGGAGGCCTTACCGGGATGCCACCTGCGGTTCCCGACCTTGTTCTCTAAGCCCTCCTTTACGTGGTTTTTGGAGCCATCATTATCCATGGCGCGGTTTCCATCAAACGTTGGGCGTTTCTTTTCCATTTTCTCTCGTGCGCAGGATGGACTCGGATTGGGCCATCAAACCGGCAACCTCTTCGTCCAAGCTAGGTTAGCTCGCAAGTGGGCCCTGGCCAGATACCTCGGCACATATATAAGACAGGATTGATGGCCGTTCTTGAGCAGTCAAGTTACCTATTCCTATTCCCCAGTCATGGCCAACACCCCCACTACTTACCAAGCACGCGCCTTCTACCACCCCGCCGACTTCTCCAAGGACGTGTGGCGCACCCTACTGCTGAATGAGGCGGCCGCCAATATTGTGTTGCCGTTCGCAAGAAAGGCACTGAACTTCCCTCGTAGTGACAAGAAAGATCCGCTCTGGATCGCTTTGTATGACGACGCGAGTCATATCGTGTTCGTCTTGTCTTGCACGAAAGGACCGCTCGGAAACTACCCCATCTTCATCGTCGTTTCCAAGTCGTCCACACAGGTCACACAGGACGACAAACGACTCGCCGATGCCTTGTTGCCCCTCGCGCGTCGTCTACTGGATGAAGTCCCTGCGCGGAGGGTGTTCTCCGTCTTCTCGATCGCCAGGGTGACGCAGGCATTCACCAAGATCTTTGAGACCGAAGCACGCGCCCGCGGAGAGTCTGGCATTCGGGCCATCGAGAGGCCGTACTACGATGCGACGTTCACGTATTGCACGGCTGAGACGCTCAAGCAGCTTTCGGACACCACGTCCTCGTTGTTGCGAGCCGAGGGTGTCGTCATTTCCCTTTGTGCCGCGGACATGTCCCACCTGCAAGGGACCAAAGCCATGTGCAAAGCTTTTTCGTCGGTGGGTGCCATCTACGTATTGTGCATACGAATCTCGGGTAATGATGTCCGGATGACAGGAGCCTTTCATCCTCAACGATGCACGTGCCGAGTCGGAGGCTATTGGGTTGATCGAGAATGGACAGGTCTGGGTGCATGTCGTTCAGAAAGTTGGTCAAGAGTCCGAGGTTGCATGTATAATCGCAACGACAAGAGAGTCCGACCACGTGACAGCGGTCACCAAGGTCTTTACGGCGGAGCACTGGAGGGGGCGTGGATGTGCGGCGCGGCTGTTACACCGTGTTTGTAACGAGTGAGTATCTACCTGATGCTGTATACTTTTTGGGCCGCGTTCTGATCCTCTGGTTAGCCTTCTTCAAAAGAAGCAACGCGTCGTCCTCTATGTGGGGAATACGGATGACTTGGCACCCGCGCGCAAGGTTTACCACAAGATTGGGTTCCAAGGCCTCGACGGGTCCCAAGTGAAAGACGTAGAGAGATGGTTAGAGATCGGGTTTGAAGGCACAGATCTCGGTTATTGGTGAAAGTTGTCCTTTCTTCAGACACATGGTCCCTACAAGTCAGTCTCATGGACTCTGCATCGCTTCTTTCGCTTGTCCATACATAGTGTAGCATAACTTATCCCGGCATTAGAAGTAGAGCTAGGTCTGTCTTCATGTGTTCCGTTTGTGACATAAAAGTATCGTTGAATTGCTCCCGTTGCATCGGTACACGGACAAGTCGAGGTACGGCAGCTGACCGCGACTGAGCTAGTCTTATGACGTCAGAACTTCTGCGCCGGTCTCTGTGATCAACACCATGTGCTCGGCTTGTGCGCTACGCGCGCAGTTCTATGACGTCGTTAGGGCTCAAAGTCCGTATGAGCTACGGGGGTTGCTTGCCTCGGTCGATGCCGTCCATCCATCCGGGAATATCCATATTTGGGAATTCGACCCTTGGATGATGCAGGGCTGGAGTTGTGCCACGATCTTAGCGAGGGTAGCCTCGTCGATCACAGATCCGTACCTCTATGGTAAAGCAATTCCCAGGACGCATCGACCCTGGTTCCTCGTTCACTATCAAAGCTATCAGAAAACACGTGCTAGGGAGGGCAGAGGGCATACGCGTGTGGTATATCCAAGGAGGTTGATGGAACGCTCTTCCGATACCGTGTCCTGATAACGCGTTGCACACCGAGTAAGGGGTGTTGCGCACCAGTTCGTGGATGGCCTTGCCGATGGAGTTGAACGGACGCCCCGGTCCACAGGCGTCGATGCCAACCTGCAGGGCTGCGTTGGTCATCGAGATCAGGTCGCGGCCCGGCTGGTCCTGTATGCGCCTGTTTGTCTGCAACCATCAATGAACAAAGGACGGGTGCATACGACAGTGCCGACGAGAAACGTTTGAGAGGTATCGCCATGATAGCCGTCGAGGTAAACGGTGATGTCGATGTTGATGATGTCGCCGTCTTCGAGGGGGCGACTGGGTCCTCGTTAGCTCCCTTTCAGGGTACGACAAACCTGACGCACTCGTCTGGTATTCCGTGCGCGACCACGTTGTTGACGCTGGTGCAGCATGACCGAGGGAATCCCGAGTAGAGCAACGGGGACGGGTAAGCACCGTGGGCGACGATGAAGTCGTGAATCGCAGCGTCTATCGAATTCGTGGTTACACCAGGCTGTACGAGAAGGTCGTCATGCCGTCCACCGACTAGACCTAGGAGTTATCCCCACCCGAACAAGAGTCCCCGAAAACTCGCGAACGCTGCGGGCTAGCTTGGAAGCAGCCCGGAGCCTTGTCTCTTCCTCGCTCCCAAGTCTGATTCGGCCGTCATCTTCGTAGTGCTCTCCCGAGGAATGGTCTTCCACAAGCACGTCTGCATAGTGTGGACGCCGTATCCTGGCCGGGACGGTGCGAGGGGAGATGTGGGACACACCCCAGACAAAGGGTTCCGCTGGGAGGATCACGCCGTACCTTCCAAAGGTCTCCTCGTCCGAGACACGCGTGGAGAAGACGCGCGCCCTGTTTCGGTGGCATCTCCGCGGAGGACTCGAGAATGGAAATTCGCGTCCCGGGATGGACAGTCTCTTCCGAAGAAACATGTTCGATCTGACAGAAAAGGTCACTAGTCGGAGTCTGAAATTTGGGTCACGAACGTGCAGCGGCGTATCTCCGGACCGATCAAACTCGGCGACTCGGAATGAAACAGTGCCATTGTTCGATAGCCAGCTGCTGACAAAATCCGCTTCCCCGTCGGGTCTGCGGAGTGGCTTTGTCTTCCGCCCACCCGCGTACTTTTCAAGTTTCGAGGGAACAGGACGAGCGAGACAGGTGAGATTCTGAACATCTTGGCGGATTCCACCAGCGATGCTATTGATAGCACCACCCCTCAGCGACATTCGAGCTTCCCAGACAGATTCCATTAACAATCGAGCTTCTCGTGCCTCCAAATCGCCACGAGGCTACCCCACGTTGTGGCTACAGTAGTCGCCCATTTTCTCTTTCTCGCACCACTGACTAGGCCTGCTCTGCGCTATCGAGAATGTCTTCCCCTCCAAGAGCCTTTACCTATGGCTCTTTTTCCAGCGTCTATAGTGTTTCGGATGCATTCGCCTCCTGTGCGTATCTTCTTCGCTTCCCGCTCGGTATCGTTTGGGTTCCCATACACGTTACAGATCACAGGGCGCAGTGCTATGCCACTTTGAACGTCCAGACGTCCGACGTCGATGATTTATCTGACCGCGAACCTTCCCTATCGGAGCCATCAGAACCCTTGGAGTCAATGGACTACTCGTACGCAGAAGGATGCCCTTCTCACACAATGGATGCTTCAGAACAAGACTCCGCGTCACCCCAAGTTTACGGGACTGCTCTTCAAAGCGCCAAGATTAGAAGATATTCGAGTAGTCACATGGCTCGCGAAACCACTCCTTTATTGAAGAGAGGTGCCTCCTTCACGTTGCACCAACCTCGACCTATCCCTATCGCCAGCCACGGTCATCCAAATCACGACCCTCTTGGTCACCCAGCTGCTCTCAGTACCTTGTCACCGATTTCGACTCCTCTTTCATCTGATACGATCGTCGAGCACCAAGACGGCAAGAGCACTTACCTCCAGACGGTCAGTCCCGTGGGAAATCCTGTCGTCAGGAGACGTCTAATATCGGTCTCCAGCTGTTCAATTGTGTTGCAATGCTTTTGGGAATAGGCATGCTCTCCGAACCACTTGCGTTTGCATATGCCGGATGGCTGTGGGGCACAGTCCTCATCATCCTTTTTGGCAGCGTCACCTGCTACACGTGAGTTATTCCGCTGGCCGACGAATCGACCTCATGCGAGAATTTAGGGCAAAATTGCTCGCGCATGAGATTTTGAACGACTCTCGCCTGCGCTCGTACGCTGACATTGGTCGAAAAGCCTTTGGCCCCAAATCGTTCATACTGACAAATGTTTTGTTCTGTCTTGACCTGTTTGCGCTCAGGTACGAGTGTGCCTACATTCTCCGGCGTTGATTTAATTGTCCTCATTCTCTCAGTGTTATTCTTGTTACCCTCGCGGCCGATTCCCTAGAGGGAGTCTGGCCAGCGTACTCTGCCAATGTTTACAAAGTATCTTTTCTTCTCATGTAAATGATATTTTTCTTGTGTGGTCGGCATTCTGACGTTCGCTTCTCATTCCTAGCTTGGCACCGACAGTATTCATGCCTTTATCCATACTGTCTATCACATCGCTGTTGGGCATCATTTCAATGCTGTTCGTTATCGCAGTGATATTCATAGATGGGTTTTCGAAGGCAGATTTCCCAGGCAGCCTGTGGAGTCCAGCACCTACGTCCCTCTCTCCTGGGTCTCTTGGAGGGATTGGAATGACGTTCGGCTTGTTGATGGCTGGGGTGAGCATCTATCGTTTCTTCCCCATTGCGGGGCTAAATCTTCAGTCAGTTCGCCGGCCATGTTGTGATGCCTTCGCTCGCTCGCGACATGAAAGACCCGAAGCAGTTTGATCGTTTAGCCAATCAGGCATTTGTGAGCCGATTAAACCTCGTATGGGAAATGCGCAGCTAAATCGGTTCCTAGTTTATTACGACGTTTATCTATGCCGTTATCGGATATGCGGGGTATCTCATGTTTGGCAACTCAGTGAGCGACGAGGTGCGGCCGCATCTCACATTTTTCGTTTTGCGGTACCTCATTCCGGCACTGTAGATAAGCAAGGATTTGCTCGCCACGCCTGGATTTAACCCGACGCTGAACCAGCTCGTGATGTGGTCGCTCGTGATAACTCCGCTGTAAGAGGATGCTTGCCCATTCTTGATGTCTCACTTCCTGAATTTTGCCCGCTAGATCCAAGTTTGCTTTGAGCACCAGGCCGGTATGTACCACTCGCATCACCGCTCGTCGCGCGACTCACTGATCGCCCAACGCAGTTGAACATCATCCTGGAAGGTGTCCTAGGCCTGGACGTCGCCTCACCCACCTCGGTAGAACACGGCATCGGATTGACGTCCGAGAAACCACGACGCCTTGGAGTCAAACTCTTCCTCATTCTCGAGCGCCTCGCGATCCCCGTCATGTCGATCGCGGTATCGATCCTCGTCCCGCAGTTTTGCGCCCTCATGGCATTCTTGGGCTCCTGCTGTGCGTTTTTGATGTGTGTCATTGGACCGATTTCGGCCAAGATCGCGTTGACGGGACGGTGTCGGTGGTATGACGGCGTGTTGCTGGGCGTTTCTGGCTTGATGGCTATTTGGGGAACGATTGCAGCTTTTTGGATGGCGTGAGGGGTGCTTCGAGGATGGATTTGCGGGGGGAGTGATGTTGACGGGTGGAACACTTGACTCGGATGCAATAAATTCACGATTCACGATTTACGACGCACGATTCACGACGAGATAGAGAACGATGACGACGATAGGTACGAATTTGACGACGCATGCGAATAGATCCTGGGATGCATCACGTAACTGAATATTTGAGGTGCGCAGAGCGCGCGATCACTTTGGACGATCTATGTATAAGCCTTGCTCGAGGGAAAATCCCGAGCCACCGTCAAGATCCCTGGATCTCATCCTAGGGCGGGAAAGACAGCCCGTCCCTGCCCAGCTCGCGGATCACGAATCACGAATTACGAATCCCAGTCCTCGAGCACAAACGCGAGCACCCCAAACGCCGAGGCGACGTCCGACGTGCCCCTCGCCAAACTCTCCGCCCCCCGTCGGACGTACCTCACCAGCCCGTCCAGCTCGCCCGACAGCGTCTCCAAGCGCGTCGACAGGTCTTCTTGGGGGTACGTCGTGCCCGGGGCCAACGCGGCAGCGTACGACGGCTCGGCATGCACGTCGCCGTCGCCATCGCCATCCCTATCGCCGTCCCTATCCAATCCCAATCCCAATCCCAACCCCGCATCCGAATCGGACTCGGATTCGGATTCTGACTCGGAAGCTAACGCCACGTCGTCCCCGTCTACGCCCGAAAACCCGATGACGTCCCTCCTCAACCGTCGTTGTCGACGACTCTTGTGCCTCCGCATGCTCATCGACAGACGGGAAATGTCGTGCGTGGTGTCCCCTGCGTAGGTGGAGAACAAGGTGCGAAAGTGGATGCAGGCGTCTAGGATGCTCTGGATCGCTTTCGAGACGGAGGACGTCTGGTTCCACAAAGGAAAGGAAAGGGGGAAGAGGTGAGCGACGAGCGGGAACGAAAAGTGCAAGATTGGACGTACGGAAGCGTCGAGGAAGCATTTGCACAGGAGCGTTTCGAGGCTGGCATGATCGTGAATGGGCGGTATGCGGATGGTACAGCGCAGGGAGACCTACTGGTCGTCGTGCAACTTGATCATCTCGTCAAGAGACTTGGCTTCTTTGCATGCAGATTTAAATCTGAGCACTTGAACGTGGATCACCTGAACGACCGACGCAGGTCAAATCCCCGTCTACAGCGGGACCGACGGAGAACGTACGTTTGTAGTCAAGAAATTGAACAAGGTGCTGTACTTCATCATCAATACGGCGTGTTACCGCGGAATACCTACTTGCTCACTTGATGAACCACGAAAGTTTACCACGCATCGCGTAGAATACCTTGAGTTCAGATCGCAGTCCGACGTTCGTCACCGCCCCGCGGAGCAAGATCCTCTCCAGAACGCACTTTGCCCTTCTTACCTGAAGCAGGAAGACAAAGAGGGAACAGTAACTTTGCAAGGCGACGGGCGTGAAGATATACGTAAGGGGAAATGGCACGGCATACTCGACAAGCAGCCCTTCTATCGCCCTAACAGTATTGGAGACCGCAGCAGCTTTAGTACCCCTGTAAGAGAGTCGAATAAGGGAGGCGTCGATCCAGTCCGAGTTGGCCGACTCGACGACGTCCCTGAAGGCACTATTCAGGAAATGAAAATCGTTCCATACTTGCTGATTGTCCATCTGATCGTCATAGAATGAATGAAACGAAGCGCAAGAAAAAGAGGGCTGAGTAATCGTACTTTGGCAAATATGACATCAGTGAAGTTGCTCATCACGTCTCCTCTTGTCATCAAATACAGCCCTTCTATGGCGGTGAGGTGGCGTGGTAGTTCACACTCCTCAGTGAGGACCTGCGATAGTCGCAGACTGGCTGCAAGACAATAAGCAGAGAGCTCCTCGGATATCAAGTGTGATAATGACTCCGAATCTCTCGAGCTCGCTGCACTGGATTCGAACAATTGTCCGAATGTCCTCCAATTGAGAAGAGGATGGTGTTTTCCAGTCGCGTTTTCAGAATAAAAACGAATACCCATCATCCGAAGTAGTCCTACAGTCTTGCCTGCCCCTAGAACGTGATCAACCACCGGGCCCAAGAATACCGGAATAGCTGGCTGTTTCCTCTCCCCATCTTCCAAAATGATAGGACTCCGAAGTACGTAGCCATCTGCCCAGAGGTCAGGGTCCAATAGTGGGAGTTCGTTGTCCTCTATGAAGAATTCCTCATCAAGGGCTTGGATATCATCCAGAGAATCCCAGACGTTGCGGACGGGCATTCCATCTTTTAGCCATTTCCCGATCATGTTCCAGATCGGTTCAGAGGTCTTTGCAAAGATAGTCGCGATGGAATTGGAGGCAGAGACATTCCCCATAGACCGTTGTTCCTCCACTGCTTGCAGTAAAAGGTCGAGTAGCAGTGCCGACACAACGGCGGATGGTAGTTGGGTGGGCATGTTGGGCAGCTTCCAAACAGCTTGGTCTCGTCTGGAATGAGATTGACAGATGTATTGGACGAGTCGATGTAGGATGTCCAGCACGACGTCAAATGTCCCTGAAAACGTGTCTCGGGCGTCTTTCTCCAAACTTAGAAGGCTCAAGACAAGTGGGTCACCAGATCCGGCGATTGCGCGACAGATTGCCTCTTCCTTTTCGGCGCACCACCAATCGAATATTCGGATCTGTGCGTCTACAGCATCGGCAAAAGCTTCTACCGTTCTCGAGCGGACGTTGTGAGTCAGTAAGCGCACTGTTCCACTCGGAGTAATTTCGTGCACACCAGAAACGTCGTCAAAGATGGCAGAAACAAACTTTCGTAGGTGACATATAGTCGTTGTCATCTCTGCGAAAGCACCTAGGATGGACGACTGGGCTGTCGATGTAAAATGCAGTAGACGGGGCGCTGTCGGAGAGGGCTGGAATTTTGTCAGCGAAATGAAAACACCGTCGGCAAAGCTGGAAGCATACCACAGAAGAAAATGTATCTGGAGTAGTGTAGATCATGAAGTTTTTCTGGCCTTGAAGACACATTAAAACCTCGCGCACTGCGTCGCGTTCATGGATATAATTCTAAACACTAGATGCTTAATGTAATGGTCCGGAAGAAAGGTGTGTGTGGCGCACCTCTCGCTCAGGACCGACAAGGGCTAGTGTTGCTCTCTCCCCAAGAGCACAAAGCATCGCAGGACCTGGCGATCATGAGAGAGAGAGAGCTTCAGGGGTGAAACGCATACCTAGGGTTGACGGATCGCCTATATCAAATGGCCGCGAAACGTCTACGCCAATTTGCCAACCATCTCTCCAATACTGGCGTGCCTTTATCTGTTCAATTAACTCGAGGCAACTTGGTTGGTGCTGAACATGAGGATGAGGATGAGCTTCCTGAAGCGTTCTAGCCACCGGTGGAGGTGAATCATCGAAAGGGGGCGGTGATCCGTCGCCGTCTAGAGAGTCATCTTCATCCCATGGTGAAAGGGACGGTGTGCTTCCACCGCTCCAAGCCTCCCATCCTTCGACAGTACTACCGGCTGGTAGGCCATATACTCCTTCCCAGTGCTGTCCCTCGAATGGCTCTTCGACAAGAATCTCCTTCCACGTTATTGGTTCTGGAGACTCTGCAGGTTTGGCATCTCTGCATGCGTCCGCAAACGCACGTGTCTCGTTATTAGGAGCAGATGACAACAAGATCTACGTTGAAATATTAGGGATGGCGCGATCCAAGGAACAAGTACGCACGAGCAACTGGAGATGGTCGGGGAGGCGTGACAACTATGTGACAAGTCAGGGTGCGGAGGTTTACACGAGAGTGTATTCAACTTACTTTAATCTTTTCGTCGAGATCGGTGAGTTCTTTGGCCTGCTGTTTCACATTGCGATACGACTGCTGCAGCGCGTCTGCTAGGTGATCATGAGAGTTGATGCTTGCCTTGAGAACATGACTGTATCACCAACACGTAAACCTACTGACATAGAGGCTATTGACGGGCATATTACCCTCTGAAGTGTTTGTCCATCGTGGTCATGTCGGTGCTCACACCACCCTTGATCGCGTATTCCAAATTTTTGGACACGAAGTCGACGGCGATGCGAAAGTTTTCGTTGTCCGTCTCTGGAGACAATCCTGTTACCTGAGTGACGAGCGATTGGCACAGAGGCAGCAGACGTGTGGTCTGTCGAGATAAGCGGCCGCGCGAGCTCGAGCGCGTTGAAATGCGGGACTGCGGTCTCAGCGACGATGCGCTCGATGCTGGCCGTGCCAACGACAAGCTCGAAGGCGGTCGCTGAGAGAGGCTCGACGACGGGCGTTGCACGCGCAGGCTCGAATGCGGCCGGGCTGAGATGGGCGTGTTCATGATGTCCCGTGGCTGTGCTAACGTTGGTTGCTCGATTCGTTACCCCAGCGTTGGTGATGTTGTTCGTCGCACGACTCTCACTCGCCGCACGTCGCGTCCCGCGCGTGGCCATCTCGTCCAACAGAACGTATGCAACGTCGACGCGCACATACCCCGCTCGACCTGCCGCGACCAGTTCGCGCGTAAGAAAAGCACCAGCCAGCACGACCACCAATGAAGTAAGCCAAGACGACATCTCCGAAGCAATAGCAGATGCAGCCACAGCACTCGAAGACGAAGTACCTCCAGAGAGCGTCCTCCCCGCAAGGCCTGCATCTGACCCTGTATCTCAAATAGCCTTTCCTGGCGACTTTGTCTCAGGTGGTGACAATGCAGTCAATGACTGGTCGAAGAGCTACTATGGTCTATCTGTAGAAGCATTTCCGAAAGAGATTGCAGGAATCCTTCTTGCACCCATTGATGAAATGGACATCGAGATTAAACCAGGTGTGTCCCTTTCCCCTACTAATCATACCGCCCCTGATGTCTTCGTAAAAGATGGACTCATTTACCTTCCCGAAATCAAGTATCGTCGCATCCTGAATAAGGCATTTGGACCCGGTGCTTGGGGACTAGCTCCAAGGACAGAGACAAACGTAGGTCCAAAGATAGTCAGCAGAGAGTATGCACTTGTCTGCCAGGGAAGGTGGTGGGATTCGTTATATGCTACGCTTGGTCGACTAACGAGCTGGCTCTGTAGACTCGTGGCCATAGCTAGAGGTGAAAACGAGTATTTCGATCCTTCAGGCATCCCTACCGCCGCCGAAGGGTGCAAAAGCAATGCCCTGATGCGATGTTGCAAGGACTTGGGCATTGCCAGTGAGCTCTGGTGAGTTCTATCGTATGCGTTACGGCTCTTGTCAATTTTTATGTGGACCAGGGATCCTCGGTTCATTAGAGAATTCAAAGCCAAACACTGCGTCGAGGTATTTGGCGAGAACTTGACAACCAAGAAAAAGTTGGTGGTGCATCACCGTCTGTGTTAATAACCGCTCATAATCTATTTCAGGAGGAAGCTTTGGAGACGGAGAGACCAGCCCAAGTTCGAATATCCATGGAAAGAGTAAAATGCACTGCCCACTTGTTTAGAACTTCCGAGCCACAATCGTTGCCATTGGCTGCCAATGATCTTGATCTCCCGTAAATTACATCTAGCCGTTTCATACACGGACTGCGTATGTCAGCATAAGCTCCGCCGACAGACCTCACTATCTCCTGTCGCGTGGCCATTCACTACGTCTGTCGAAGTTGGTACGTCGCATTTACCTGGGAAATAGTGGACGAAACGATCGTTAAACAGCTTGGATTCTGGGCGCCCAGTAATGAGGGGAGGACAGTATGTCAGACTGAGGAGCGCGGGATATCTTGCCAAGGACTGCGGCGAATAGCTGCCGGGCATCACGGCTCCGTCAACACGAGGACCAGCCAAAATGCTTGAATCATCCGTCGGGACACCGTTCCATACGGCAATTAAGTAGATTACCGGGACCGAAACGCTCATGCACCCACCAGCGCTCAACTGCAAAGTAGTAGAGAGTGATTGATACTATCAACTTGGTAAGCTTCCTTGTCATAACTGCATATTCGGTAGTCATCTTCTGCTGCAGCACCTATCTGTGATGGCCAGATTGAGGTTGGGACGATCCTCTGTTGTCCCACGGGCCCTGTAACGTTCCACACGAGGTTGGCAGCGGCTACCGCTACGCATGATATTATAATTCTGAGCTCATGGTATACAGGTCCTCCTCAACGTGAGCCGGGACTAGAAAACATACGGATCTTGAGCGTCGTGTCCCCTATCAAACTTTGAACACCGAGATTACAGTGGCGTTGGTGTAAGCCTAAAACGCTGCGAACCAGAAGGACATGTATTTACGATTTGGGGTGTCTACCCGCTTAATGTAGCGGCCAACGTACCCGCTGCGCATCGATTTCCAGCCGGGTCATCGTGTGGTCCAGAACGTCTCTCGTTCCTTCAGCCGTGACTCTTAATATCTGTCTCCCCGTTCCCTATTGTACCTGAGTTATTTGGCTGCTGACTCCATTCTTCGCCGATCGTTGCAGGACACCACTCATGGCCTTAATATTATTCGTCTACATTTCGGCGCTTCCCCGTGCCACGAAGGTCGAATTCAATCAACGTTGCGAACCACCTGTTATCAGATCTCATGCCGGTTGGCTCGAACGTTTAATTAATGAGACTCTGGATCCGGGAGCAATACTACCAACGGCCATCTACGTTCTGCTCCAATACCTCCCTTACTTAAAGCCAGAGAGTCGGCATGGCCGTCCTCACCAACCAGCTTCCTCGCCTACCAACTTTCTCGATCACCCAAGCTCTCAATCGACCATTTTCTCGTCCGTCCACTTTCTGGTGAACCCACTTTCTCAGTCCCCCATTTCGTCAATCCCTAACTTTCTTGGCTGCCAGCATCCTTAATCATGTCTAGCTCTGAAGCGCGCATATTCCACCACGCTGCTGATATTTCAGACGACGTATGGACATTCTTACGGGAAAACGAAGCGATGGCGAACATAATTCTCCCATTCGCCGAGAAAGCGAGAGGCTTCGCTCGCGGGGACGACAGAGGCCTGTGGGTTGCCTCGTATGATGACGCAGACCGTGTCGACTTCGTGCTATCTTGCACCACAGGGGAGCTCGGAAAATACCCCATCTTTGTGGTCCCTTCCAAGGCGGCCGCTCAGCGCGCCCAGGAAGGTAAGCACGGAGAGGCCTTGGCCAGTTCCTTGCGCCGACTCGTCTACTGCCTCCTGGAGGAGGTCCCTGCGCAGAGGGTGTTTTCCATCTTCTCAATTGCACCGGTGACAGAGAGCTTTGCCAAGGTCTTCGTAGAGGCGGCCCACGCGCGAGGGCAGGATGCTATCGAGGCTCGCAAGGACCCGTACTATGACGCGACCTTCTTTTTCTGTGACAGGAAGACCTTAAAGGAGCCCTCTGCTAGCTCTCACAAGAAATTGGGGGATGTCGCCATCAGTTTGCTTCACGCGGGCCACCCCCGACTGGACCAGTACTTCAATGGGATTAAGGCTCTATGCCAGGAATTTTCCAGGACTTCGGTGCGTACCCTCTACGTCGTCCGATGCACGATTTATGACACCCTCCGTTCCGACAGCCGCCTTTTGAACTCGACGATGCGCGGGCCGAGTTGGAAGCCAGGACATTGATCGCCAACAAGCAGGTGTGGGTACATTTAGTCAAAAGAGGTGACGAAGAAGAAGAAGTGGCGTGTTTGGTGGCCACAACTAGGGAATCAGACAATGTGACGGCAGTCACCAAGGTGTTCACGGCTGAGCGCTGGAGAGGCCATGGCTGCGCAGATCGCCTCTTGCACCGTGTTTATCAAGAGTAGGTGTCTCTCGTTGACGGCATCAAAGGCGAAGTCTGACTGTCTCACAGAGTTCTTAAAGTGAAGAAGCTCGTCGTTCTCTACGCCGGGAATTCGGACGAGCTGGCGCCAGCACGCAAGCTGTACCAAAAGATTGGCTTTCAAGGTTTCGACGGACAGCAGGTAGAAGGCGTGGCGAGGTGGCTGGAGTTTGGTTTCAAGGGCACCGACCTTGGATATTGGTAGTCCTCCCACTGCTACCTCTACTCATGATTTCTCTCTGGTTCAGTATAAGCTAGTTCTGGTTTGGTTCCTGTCCTCTCATCTCTTTCAACTGAATCATCTGTACATGTCTTTTTCATTTTTTCCGCGCGTCATGTGGTTCTGTAGGCTATTCAGAGAGTCGTAGGTCGACTTACCTGAGGAATGTTCATAGCGTCTGTACCGGAACCGGACACGATTATCATTGCAGGATACCTTGACTAGAGACAGCGCACCAAGCTTAAAGCAATGATCGACGGTGCCATCCACCCAAGCCCAACTATAGGTTCTTTCCGCCCCCCATGAGAACAGTCAGAGTGCCTACAAGGACCGGCTACTCAAAATACCCACAGTACTAGGAAATATACGTACACCATGGATTGTCATGCGCTGCATGCAACACACCCAACCGGAAGTAAGCAATATGGAACGAGATATATACGTGCGTATAAAATTGGTGCGGAAATGAACGATGTGGACGGAAAAGATGTAAAAGGGACGTCGATCTGTAACACGAGTCTGTAAGGACTCCAGTCGACGTCGTACGAGACTGGAGAAAGCGTGACAGGCGGACGCGCGAGTCAATGGACGCTGTCGTCCAAATATGGTAACCTAATGTAAGTACGAAAGAATACTAAGTATGTACTAGGAAACGGGATGATCTCCAACAAAAGAATCATTACGAATTGCAACGACAGCATGAGGCGTATCATAGTATACAAACCGATAACCAGCGACGGAGTCACCCCGGGTACTACTTTTCGGACCTTTTAGACCCCTTTTAGGGACTTCCCATCACACATTACTAATAACCCAGCCAAGACTACCTCCGAGGCGATAGCAGATGCAGCCACGGCACGCGGTCATAGTATGGCAAATTGGGAAGCACGGCATATATTGCCGAGAATTGCGGCGAGCAACTTGCCAGTATCACGGCTCCATCAACACAAGGACTGGCCCAAACGTGGTAAAGTGCTCGAATCGTCCGTCGGGACGACATGCTCTTGGGCGCTTAGGTAGATCACCGGCATCGAACCGCTTAGCTGTAAAGCAGTAGAAAGTGATCGATGCCATGGACTTGGTAAGTTTTCCCGATATAACTGCCTATTCGGTAGTCATCTTTCACCGCAGTATCTATTAGTGACGGCCAAGTTGAGGTCGGTACGATCCTCCGTTGTCCCACGGGCCCTGTAACGTTCTACACGAGGTTGGCAGCGGCTACTACTACGCATGATGTCATAATTCTGAGCCCACAGCACGCAGGTCCCACTTAACACGAACTGGAACTAGGAGACAGATGGATCTTGGGCGTCGTGCCTCCTATCAAACTTTGAACACCGAGATTACGGTGGCGTTGATAAGCCTAAAACGCTGCGAATCAGGGGGACATGTATTCACGATCTGGGGTGTTTACCCGCTTAATCTGGCGGCCAACGTACCCGCAGCGCGCTGATTTTCAGGCGGGCCACCATGCTGCCCAGCTGATGTTTATTAGCGAACGTCTCTCGGTCCTTCATCGATGACTCTTAATATTTGTCTCTTCGTTCCTTGTTGTGTCTGGGTCATCCGGCTACTGACTCCTTTTTACTCCGATCGTTGCAAGGCACTACTCACGGTTTTAATGTTACTCGTCTACATTTCGGCGCTTCTCCGTGCCACAAAGCCCAGATCCCATCAGCGTTACAAACCACCTGTTATCAGATCTCGTGCAGGTTGGCTCGAACGTTTAATTAATGAGACCCTGGAGCCGGGAGCAATACTACCAACGGCCGTCTACGTTCTGCTCCGACACCTCCCTTACTTGAAGTTAAAGAGTCGGTATGGCCGTTCGTCAACCAGCGTCCTTACCTACCAACTTCCCCGATCATCCAAACTCTCAATCGACCACTTTCTCGTTCGCCCACTTTCTTGTTCGCTTACTTTCTTATACGCCCCCACTTTCTTACCCGCCAGCTATGTCTAGCTCTGAAGCACGCACATTCCGCCACGCTGCCGATATTTCAGACGACGTATGGGCCTTCTTGCGGGAAAACGAAGCGATGGCGAACATAATTCTCCCATTCGCCGAGAAAGCGAAGGGATTCGCTCGCGGGGACGACAAGGGACTGTGGGTTGCCTCGTATGATGACGTGAACCGTGTCGAGTTCGTGCTATCTTGCACTACGGGGGAGCTCGGAAAATATCCCATCTTTGTGGTCCCTTCCAAGGCGGTCGCTCAGCGTGTCCAGGAGGGTGAGCTCGGAGAGGGCCTAGATAATTCCTTGCGCAGACTCGTCTGCTGCCTCTTGGAAGGAGTCCCTGCGCAGAGGGTGTTTTCCATCTTCTCTATTGCACCGGTGACAAAGGCCTTTGCCAAGGTCTTCGTAGAGGCGGCCCACGCGCGCGGGCGGGACGCCATCGAGGCTCGTAAGGACCCGTACTACGACGCGACCTTCTCTTTCTGCACCAAGACTTTGAAGGAGCCTCCTGCTAGCTCTCACAAGAAATTTGGGGATATCACCATCAGTTTGCTCCACGCGGGCCACCCCCGACTGAACCAGTACCTCGATGGGATCAAGGCTCTATGCCAAGAATTTTCCAAGATTTCGGTGCGTACCATCTACGTCGTCCGATGCATGATTTATGACACCCTCTGTTCCGACAGCCGCCTTTCGAACTCGACGATGCGCGCGCTGAGTCGGAGGCCAAGATATTGATCGCCAACAAGCAGGTGTGGGTACATTTAGTCAAAAAAGGTGACGAAGAAGAAGTGGCGTGTTTGGTAGCCACAACTAGGGAATCAGACAATGTGACGGCAGTCACCAAGGTGTTCACGGCTGAGCGCTGGAGAGGCCACGGTTGCGCAGATCGCCTCTTGCACCGTGTTTGTCAAGAGTAGGTGTCTCTCGCTGACAGCATCAAAGGCGAAGTTTGACTGTCTTACAGAATTCTTGAAGTGAAGGAGCTCGTTGTTCTCTACGTCGGGAACTCGGACGAGCTGGCGCCAGCACGCAAGCTGTACCAAAAGATTGGCTTTCAAGGTTTCGACGGACAGCAGGTAGAAGGCGTGGCGAGGTGGCTCGAGATCGGTTTCGAGGGCACCGACCTTGGACATTGGTAGTCCCCCCACTGCTACCTTGACTCATGATTTCCGTCTGGTTCAGTATAAGCTAGTTCTGGTTTGGTTCTTGTCCTCTCATGCCTTTCAACTGAATCGTTTGTACCTATCTCTTTTTCGTTTTTCCGCGCGTCACGTCGTTTCGTAGGCTATCCAAAGAGTCGCAGGTCGACTTACCCTGAGGAATGTTCATAGCGTCTGTACCAGAACCGGACACGATTGACATTGCGGGATACCTTGACTAGAGACAGCGCACCGAGCTCAAGGCTATGATCGACGATGCCATCCATCCGAGCACAACTATAGGTTCCTTCTGCTGCTTATGAGAACAATGAGAATGCCTGCAATGACCCACTACTCGAACTTATACCCACAACACCATGAATCGTCATGCGCTGCATGCAACACACCCAACCGGAAGTAAGCAGGATGGAACGAAATACATATAAAATTGGTGCGGAAACGAACGATGTGGATGGAAAGGGATAGTTACCAATTACGACAACAGCATGAGGTCGTTAGAATCAGCAAGCGCGCTGCCACCTCGATCTCATCCGGCCCGACTAGTCACCTCAGGCACTACTTTTCGGACCTTTTAGCCCCTTTTTAGGGCTTCTTTGGCGAAGCGAAAGTGACCTCCACGTCGGGACTTCCCATCACGGATTACTGATAACCCAGCCAAGACCCCCTCCGAAGCAATGGCAGATACAGCCACTGCAGCCTGCAAGAGGCACCAGAAGACGAAGTTCCTCCAGAGACCGTCCTCCCAGCCCAGCCTGCATCTGACCGCGTATCTCAAATATCCTTTCCTGGCGACTTTGTCTCAGGTGGTAATAGTGCAGTCAATGACTGCTACTATGAAGCGCTTCCGAAAGAGATTGCAGAAATCTATCTTGCACCACCAACGAAATGGACATCGAGATTAAACTTGGTGCATCCCTTTCCCTTGCTAACCATACCGTTCCCGATGTTTCGTCGAAGACGGACTCATTTACCCTCCCAAAATCAAGTACCGCCGCATCCTGAACAAGGCATTTGGACCTGGTGCTTGGGAACTAGTTCCAAGGATGGAGGCCAACGTAGGTCCCAAGATAGAGTCAGCAGGGAGTATGCACTTGTCCGCCAGGGAAGGTGGGGGACTTTGTTATGCGCTACGCTTGTTCCACTAACGAGCTGGTTCTGTAGACTCATGGCCATAGCCAAAGGTGAAAACGAGTATTTCGACCCTTCAGGCATCCCTACCGCCGCCGAAGGGTGCAAAAGCAATGTGCTCATGCGATATTGCAAGGGCTTGTGCATTGTTAGTGAGCTCTGGTGAGTTCTATCATATGCATTAGGCCTCTTTTCAATTTCTACGTGCACCAGGGATCCTCGGTTCATCAGAGAATTCAAAGCCAAACACTGTGTTTGGCGAGAACCTGGTGACCAAGAAAAAGTTGGTGGTGCATCAACGTCTGTGTTAATAACCGCTCATAATCTATTTCAGGAGGAAACCTTGGAGGTGGAGAGACCAGTCCAAGTTCGAATATCCACGGAAAGAGTAAAATGCACTGCCAACTTGTCCCGAGCCACAATCGTTGCTATTGGCTACCAATGATCTCAATCTCCCGTAAATTACATCTAGCCATTTCATACATGGACTGCGTATGTCAGCATATGCTCCGCCAACAGACCTCATCACCTCTTGTCGTGTGGCCATCCACTACGTCTGCCGAAGTTGGTACGCCGCATTTGCCTGGGAACTAGTGGACGAAACGACCGTTAAACAGCTTGGATTCTGGGCGCCCGGTAATGATGAGAGGACAGTATTCAGGAAGCGCGGGATATCTTGCCAAGGACTGGTGAGTAAATGCCAGGCATCACGGCTCCGTCAACACGAGGACCGGCTCAAACATGGTGAAATGCTCAAATCATCCGTCGGGACACCGTTCCTCGTGGCAATTAGGTAGATTACCGGGACCGAAACGCTCATGCACCCTCAATTGCAAACTAGTAGAAAGTGATCAATAGTACCGACTCGGCAAGTTTCCTTGTCATAACTGCCTATTTGGTAGTCATCTTCTGCTGCAGCACCTATCTGTGATGGCCAGATTGGGGCTGGGACGATCCTCCATTGTCCCACGGGCCCTGTAACGTTCCACACGAGGTTGGCAGCGGCTACCGCTATGCATGATATCATAATTCCGAACCCGTAGCACGCAGGTCCTGCTCAGCGTGAGCCGGAACTAGAAAACACACGGATCTTGGGCGTCGTGCCCCCTTTCAAACTTTGAACACCGAGATTACAGTGGCGTTGGTAAGCCTAAAACGCTGCGAATCAGGGGGACATGTATTCACGATCTGGGGCGTCTACTCGGTTGATTTAGCGGCCAACGTACTCGCTGCGCATCTATCTTCAGGCGGGTCGTCGTGCGGTGCAGCTGATAGCGAACGTCTCTTGGTCCTTTAGCCGTGACTCTTAATATCTGTCTTCCCGTTCCTTATTGTATCAGAGTCATCTGGCTACTGACTCTATTCGGCTCCGATCATTGCAAGGCACCACTCATGGCTTTAATGTTATTCGTCTACATTCCGGCGCTTCTCCGTGCCACAAAGCCCAGATTCCATCAGCATTGCGAACCACCTGTTATCAGATTTCCTGCAGGTTGGCTCGAACGTTTAATTAATGAGACCCTGGAGCCGGGAGCAATACTACCAACGGCCATCTACGTTCTGCTCCAACACCTCTCGCACTTAAAGTCAAAGAGTTGCTATGGCCGTCCTCGTCAACCAGCTTCCTCACCTACCAACTTCCCGATCACCCAAACTTTCAATCGCTCACTTTCTCGTTCGCCTACCGTCTTCCCGTTTCTCATCCGCCCGTTCCTCAATCCCCCATTTCGTCAATCCCTAACTTTCTTGGCCGCCGACGTCCTTAATCATGTCTAGCTCTGAAGTATGCATATTCCGCCACGCTCCTGATATTTCAGACGACGTATGGACCTTCTTACGTGAAAACGAAGCGATGGCGAACATAATTCTCTCATTCGTCGAGAAAGCGAGAGGCTTCGATCTCGGGGACGATATGGGTCTGTGGGTTGCCTCATATGACGACGCGAACCGTGTCGAATTCGTGCTATCTTGCACCGCGGGGGAGCTCGGAAAATACCCCATCTTCGTGGTCCCTTCCAAGGCGGCCGCTCAGCGCGTCCAGCTCGGAGACGGCCTGGACGACTCCTTGCGCCGACTCATCTGCTGCCTCTTGGAAGAGGTCCCTGCCCAGAGGGTGTTTTCCATCTTCTCTATTGCACCGGTGACAAAGGCCTTTGCCAAAGTCTTCGTAGAGGCGGCTCACGCACGCGGGCAGTACGCCATCGAGGCTCACGACGACCCGTACTACGACGCCACCTTCTCTTTCTGCACCAAGGAAACCTTGAAGGAGCCTCCTGCTAGCTCTCACAGGAGATTGGAGGATATCGCCATCAGTTTGCTCCACGCGGGCCATCCCCGACTGGATCAGTACCTCGATGAGATCAAGGCTCTATGCCAGGAATTTTCCAGGACTTCGGTGCGTACACCCTACGTCGTCCGATGCACGATTTATGACACTCCCTATTCCGACAGCCGCCTTATGAACTCGACGATGCGGGCACTGAGTTGGAGGCTAGGACGTTAATCGCCAACAAGCAGGTGTGGGTACATTTAGTCAAAAGAGGTGACGCAGAAGAAGTCGCGTGTTTGGTGGCAACGACGAGAGAATCCGACAATGTGACGGCAGTCACTAAGGTGTTCACGGCTGAGCGCTGGAGAGGCCGTGGTTGCGCAGATCGCCTCTTGCACCGTGTTTGTCAGGAGTGAGTGTCTCTCGCTGATGGCACCAAAGGCGAAGTCTGACTCTCACAGAATTCTTAAAGTGAAGAAGCTCGTCGTTCTCTATGTCGGGAACTCGGCAGAGTTGGCGCCTGCTCGCAGGCTGTATGATAGGATTGGCTTTCAAGGTTTCGACGGACAGCAGGTAGAAGGCGTGGTGGAGTGGCTCGAGATCGGTTTCAAGAACACCGAACTTGGACATTGGTAGTCCCCCCAACTCTACCTCGACTCACGATTTCTGTCTGGTTCAGTATAAGCTAGTTCTGGTTTGGTTCCTGTCCTCTCATGCCTTTCATCTGAGTCATCTGTACATGTCTCTTTTATTTTTTCCGCGCATCATGTAGTTTCGTAGGTTATCCAGAAGATCGCAGGTCGACTTACCCTGAAGAATGTTCATAGTCTCTGTACCAGGATCGGACATGACTATCATCGCAGAATACCTTTGACTAGATGCGCATCGAGCTTAAGGTTGTGATCGACGATGCTATTCATCTAAGCGCCACTGTAGGTTCTTTCTGCTGCTCATGAGAACAATGAGATTGCCCGCAAGGGTCTGCTATTCAAAATACCCACAGTACCAGGAAATGTATGTACCGTGGATCGTCATGCGCTGCATGCAACACACCCAAGCGGAAGTAAACAACATGGGACGAGATACATACATGCGTATAAAATTGGTGCGGAAATGAACGATGTGAACGGGTATGGATCATTACGAATGACGACGATAGCATGTGCCATAGGGCTGTTTGGATCAGCGAGCGCGCCGCCACCCCGATCTCGTCCGGCCCGACTAGTCACCGGTATTACTTTCGGACCTTTTAGCCCCCTTTTAGGGGGAGCTTCCTTGGCGAAGCCAAAGTGACCTCCGCGTCCTCCCATCACGGATTACTAATAACCCAGCCAAGAGCAGTGGCGATAGCAAATGCAGCCACAGCCCGCGAGAGGCGCTCGAAGACGAAGTACCTCCAGAGAGCGTCCTTCCAGCCCAGCCTGCATCGTACCTCAAATGGCCTTTCCTGGCAACTTTGTCTCAGGTGGCAATAGTGCAGTCAATGACAGGTCCGAGGAAGAGCTACTGTGGTTTATCTATAGAAGCGCTTCCGAAAGGGGTTGCAGAAATCCTTCTTGCACCCATCGACGAAATGGACATCGAGATTAAACCCGGTGTGTCCCTTTCCCTGCTAACCATACCGCTCCTGATGTTTTCATAAAAGACGGACTCATTTTCCTTCCCGAAATCAAGCATCGTCGCATTCTGAACAAGATATTTGGACCTGGTGCTTGGAGACTAGCTCAAAGGACTGGCAGATGTCCTAAGATAGTCAGCAGGGAGTATGCACTTGCCTGCCAGGGAAGGTGATGGGATTCGTTATGTGCCGCGCTTGGTCGACTAACGAGCTGGTTCTGTAGACTTGTGGCCATAGCTAGATGTGAGAACGAGTATTTCGATCCCCCAGGCATCCCTACTGCTGCAGAAGGATGCAAGAGCAATGCCCTGATGCGATGTTGCAAGGACTTGGACATTGCTAGTGAGCTCTGGCGAGTTCTATCATATGCGTTACGGCTCTTGTTAATTTTTACGTGGACCAGGGATCCTCGGTTCATTAGAGAATTCAAAGCCAAACACTGCGTCGAGGTGTTTGGCGAGAACCTGACAACCAAGAAAAAGTTGGTGGTGCATCGCCGTCTGTTAATAACCGCTTAATCCACTTCAGGAGGAAAATATCCATGGAAAGAGTAAAATGCACTGCCCGCTGTCTAAGACTCTCAAGCCGCAATCGTTCCTATTGGCTGCCAATGATCTTAATCTCCCGTAAATTACATTTAGCCACCTCATGCACGGACTGCGTATGTCAGTATAACCCCCGCTAAGAGACCTCACTATCTCCTGTCGTGTGGCCACCTCCTACGTCTGTCCAGCTTGGTATGTTGCATTCTCCTGGGAGCTAGTGGATGAAACTGCCGTTAAACAGCTTGGATTCTGGCGCCCAGCAATGAGGCGGAGGACATACGGCAAATTGAGAAGCGCGACATATATTGCCGAGAACTGCGGCGGGTAACTTGCCAGGTATCTCGGTTCCGTCAACACGAGGACTGGCCCAAACATGGTAAAATGCTCGAGTCGTCCGTCAGGACGATGTTGCTCCTAGGCGCTTAGGTAGATCACCGGCATCGAGCCGCTCAACTGCAAAGCAGTAGAAAATGATCGATACCATGGGCTTGGTGAGTTCCTGGTATAACTGCCTATTCTGTAGTTATCCCCTATCGCGGTACCTATTAGCGACGGGGTTGGTACGATCCTCCGTTGTCCCACCGGCTTTGTAACGTTCCGCATGAGGTTGGCAGCGGCTACTACTACGCATGACGTCATAATTCTGAGCCCACAGCACGCAGGTCCTGCTTAACATGAGCCGGAACTAGAAGACAGATGGATCTTGGGCGTCGTGCCTCCTGGCAAACTTTGAACACCGAGATTACTGTGGCGTTGGCAAGCCTAAAACACTGCGAATCAGGGGACATGTATTCGCGATCTGGGGTATGCTACCCGCTGCGCGTTGATTTTCAGGCGGGCCACCATGCTACTCAGCTGATATTTGCTAGCGAAAGTCTCTCGGTCTTTCAGCCGTGACTCTTAATATCTGTCTCCCCGTTCCTTATTATATCCGAGTCATCCGGCTACTGACTCCTTTTTGCCCCGATCGTTGCAGGGCACCACTCATGGCTTTAATGTTACTCGTCTACATTTCGGCGCTTCCCCGTGCCACAAAGGCCAGATCCCATCAGTGTTACAAACCACCTGTTATCAGATCTCGTGCAGGTTGGCTCGAACGTTCAATTAATGAGACCCTGGATCCGGGAGCAATACTACCAACGGCCATCTACGTTCTGCTCCAGCACCTCCCTTATCTAAAGCCAGAGAGTCGGCATGGCCGTCCTCACCAACCGGCTTCCTCACCCACCAACTTCCCCGATCACCCACTCTCAATCGCTCATTTTCTCGTTGGCCCACTTTCTTACTCGCCCACTTTCTCATCCGCTCACTTTCTGCTCGCTTCTCATCTACCCGTTTCTCAGCCCCCCATTTCGTCAATCCCTAACTTTCTTGGCCACCAGCATCCTTAATCATGTCTAGCTCTGAAGTACGCATGTTCCGCCACGCTGCTGATATTTCAGACGACGTATGGACCTCCTTACGGGAAAACGAAGCGATGGCGAACATAATTCTCCCATTCGCCGAGAAAGCGAAGGGATTCGCTCGCGGGGACGACAGAGGCCTGTGGGTTGCCTCATATGACGACGCGAACCACGTCGAGTTCGTGCTTTCTTGCACCACAGGGGAGCTCGGAAAATACCCCATCTTTGTGGTCCCTTCCAAGGCGGCCGCTCAGCGCTCCCAGGATGGTGAGCTCGCAGAGAGACTGACCGATTCCTTGCGCCCGCTCGTCTGCTGCCTCCTGGAGGAGGTCCCTGCGCAGAGGGTGTTTTCCATCTTCTCCATTGCGGCGGTGACGGAGGTCCTCGCCAATGTCTTTGTGCAGGAGGCCCACATACGCGGGCAGTGCGCCATCGAGGCTCGCAAGGATCCGTACTACGATGCCACCTTCTCTTTTTGCACCAAGGAGACCTTGAAGAAGCCTTCGGCTAGCTCTCGCGAGAGATTGGAGGATATCACCATCGGCTTGCTCCACGCGGGCCATCCCCGACTGGACCAGTACCTCAATGGGATCAAGGCTCTATGCCAAGAATTTTCCAAGGATTCGGTGCGTACCCTCTACGTCGTCCGATGCACGATTTATGATACCCCTCTGTTCCGACAGCCGCATTTTAAACTCGACGATGCGGGCGCTGAGTTGGAGGCCAAGACGTTGATCGCCAACAAGCAGGTGTGGGTACATCTAGTCAAAAGAGGCGACGAAGAAGAACAAGTCGCGTGTTTGGTGGCAACCACGAGAGAATCGGACAATGTGACGGCAGTCACCAAGGTGTTCACGGCCGAGCGCTGGAGGGGCCGTGGTTGCGCAGATCGCCTCTTGCACCGTGTGTGTCAAGAGTGGGTGTCTCTCGCTGACGGCATCAAAGGCGAAGTCTGACTCTGTCACAGAATTCTTAAAGTGAAGAAGCTCGTCGTTCTCTACGTCGGGAACTCGGCAGAGCTGGCGCCTGCTCGCAGGCTGTATGATAGGATTGGCTTTCAAGGTTTCGACGGACAGCAGGTAGAAGGCGTGGTAAGGTGGCTGGAGTTTGGTTTCGAGGGCACCGACCTTGGACATTGGTAGTCCCCCCACTGCTACCTCAACTCACGATTCCTCTCTGGTTCAGTATGAGCTAGTTCTGGTTTGGTTCCTGCCCTCTCATGCCTTTCAACTGAATCACTTGCACGTATCCCTTTCCCGCGCATCATGTAGTTTCGTAGGTTATCCAGAAGGTTGTAGGTTGACTTACCCTGAGGAATGTTCATAGTCTGTACCAGAATCGGACATGGCTGTCATTGCAGAATACCTTGACTAGATGCCCATCGAGCTAAGGTTATGATTGACGGTGCCATCCATCCAAGCGCAACTATAGGTTCTTTCTGCCGCTCACGAGAACCTAGTGAGAATGCCCGCAGGGACCCGCTACTCAAAAGGCCCACAGAACTAGGAAATATATACATACATATAGATGTGCTGCGGAGATGAATGACGCGGATGGAAAGGAATCATTACAAATTACGACGAAAGCATGGGGAGATAGTACTGATAACCACTTGCGCCGCCCGTGTGACGGAGTCGTAGAGCAGGTGACACAACTCCTTTCAAGGTCTTCTATTGCCTCCGTACCTTGAGGATGCAGCAGGGCTAGTCTGCCAAGGCGAAACGATGCTTTGGCCGTGTGGGCGCGAACTACCCTTGCCAATTCTTGAGCCCTTCAAGCTCGGGCGAGAACTTCCGTTGGAATTTCACCCTCCAACCGTTGTAATACAAGACTTCGGCGAGGACCTACAGCTATATGGTTTAACCAAATACATTAGACTAGGACGCCACTGGTGAAACGGAGTCCGGAATGAACATGACAGTGATGGAATGTAGACTTGAAGGATGGGGGAGCCTTGGAGAGCTAGTTGGCTCTCCTGCGAGATGCTTATATGTACACATAATTATGCTCTGCCTACTCACTGTCGAGGTCGGGTTTATCGACGAGTCTTTGAGAGCACGCAGTAGCCCCAGGTAATGATACCTCTTCGGAACAGGTAGTAGTTTGACGCAGGTTGATTGGCCGCTCTCTTCTTCGTGCGGATGTGACTGAGTTTTCCAGGTCCGACTCGGTCCCTCCGAAGGAGTCAGCATCCATTACATAATACTCGCACTGCAGGCTACTATAACCTGTTGTCGAGCATATACATACCTTCAGACCTAGTATTCCGAGCTGAGGCTATACTCTGACTCACAAAAACCCACTCGATTCACAACTTATCAGGCTTGGCGCTCTCAAGTACGGTTGAGCCAAATAGGTCCATCGCTTCCTCAGAATCTGTATTGCGATGAGAAGTGACGTTGACAACTTGAACTAGCATCCTAGGCTGCTGGGCCTTTTCGCTGGGTAATAACACCTGCAGGTAGTACGATCAGCCTGGACAAAGTTCAGCTAGCATCATGGTCATCGACGAAGAAATTGGTACGCACAAGTCGTCACGGTTGACGGGCGCGCACTGCGGTCGAACGAATGGCTCACCTCCCGTCCATCGCCTTTCACCCGACCTACTTGCGACTATATTTATTCTTTGCGCTCTCAACCATCATAGTAGATTCAGCCTCACTCGAAACGTGCCTGATTGGGTAAACGTATCGTATGTTTGCCGCTATTGGCGCGACGTGGCCTTACACTGTCCAACCCTTTGGACGTACCATTTTGTGGTGTCGCTTCGTTGGACGGAAGAGTTATTAGCCAGATCAAAGCAGGCGCCATTGAGGATACGCCTCGGGTTTGAATACGGAAAATCCGATCTGTGGTGGTTGGGCGCTGTGGGGATGTTGATGAACCACGCAGAACGGTTTGAAGAGCTCAACCTGCGCCTTCCAGACTCGAACAGCGCTCAGATTCTTTCCATGCTTTCCTCTCCTGCCCCTTGTCTTCACGACCTAGAAATTTACGCACCGGACTTCCTTTCCGAGCCGTCTGCGCCTCTCCTGCCTTTTCGCGGAGACACCCCAGCCCTCCGTACACTCGCAGTTGCAGATTGTTCCGTGCCATGGTACTCATTCAATCTCGGTTCTTTGACATCTTTGGAACTGTTCCACCTACCTGATCATTTTCAGCAAGACGCGGTGGAATTCCTATCCACTCTGAAGTGTATGCAAAAGCTGACGCGATTATCTCTCGTGGATTCCGCTCCAGGGGCGGTTGGTTTCCTATCTAGCACGGCGTTCCATGTCTTCCAGGAATTCGATCTCCCTCATCTAGTTCGCCTCTCGATCGATGCTCCGCTCTCTACGATCATCGCGCTTCTGTCTTTCGTCAGTTTTCCTTCCATTACAGAAATCTCGCTAGGTTGCTGGTCTGAGAATGAATCCACTTTTGATGACTACATTTGGTTGGCTTCCCTTCTTGCTCCGAGTGTCAGGACCTCTGAAAACCGGACACTACCCAACCAGACTACCCGATCACTGTCTATTAAATTCATGGGCCTGCACGCTGCACTCTCATTCAGTTCACCGAAGCACGACTGTAATGCGTTTCACCTGGATAACCATCTGGGTGACATCGTTCCTCTCCAGCTCTTTTTCGCCCGGACACGACCAATGAAGGCGATGCAGGACCGCATTATATGCAGCATGTGCTGTGCCATACCCCTGACGAACGTCCAAACGATCTCCGTCTCCCGACCCCCGTTCTCGCCAGCCTTTTGGAGGGAGATGTTGGGCCATCTCCCATGTCTACGATACATCAAACTACGCAATGGCCCTATGCCAGATCTCGCTTCTGTGCTGACTGTTCCAAATCTCCCTGCTCGCGAGGACGTTGATGATCAAGCCCGCGAACAACATCGAGATCGCTTGTTAGTGCCCGATCTGGAGGAGTTGGAGCTCGCTTGGATCGACTTTGCGGTAGAAGGTGGGGAGCACATGCCACGACCTGCCATTACGCGACGCGCGCTCCTCGATGCGCTCGCTACGCGCAGCGTGAACGTGTTCCGGGGTCGACTCACCATGACCCAATGCACGATAGGGCCGAACAGGTTCAAGATGACCTGCTCGTGGGGTGACGGTCACGTCCACGTAGAGCCATGCGATAGCATCGTTGATGTCCGTGCTTTCTGCGGGAGCGGCTCCCATTCTAATGAGGATCATTTGGAAGGTAATGTGGAGGATGATCCGGGAGGTGAATTGGTGGGATATTAGGGAGATGCGGTTAGGAAGATGTGGTCCGGAGGAAGGTTGAACCGCACGGCTGTCGTCGCGACATATATATTACTATGCGTGCGCCTCTGAACGTAGTCCTGCGAGACAGTGTCCCTATTAGTCGAACTACTGTGAATACAAGATACGATGGACGATACGACGACGAACATGCTGGCAGGAAGCCAGCCTGCCAAGTTGTATTGGCACCTAAAGGAGTAGGGAAGTATTAAAACTACAAGTAATCAAGGAACATTATGTTCCAAGGAAACGGCCCATGACAACAAAGGTTACACGCTCATTACCGCCTCTGCGCCACGTCGGTCAACGCGGCGATTGATACCGCCCAGAAGAATCTTTATCAGCATCTCAGCTGTCAAGTTTGTCCCGAGAAAAGGTGTGGTGTCGACGATGTCCTAGCGTATGTGCAGTTGATGTCATGAGTCGAGCGTGGCCAACAACGTAGAATCGACTCACTCGCACACCATAAATGCCGCTCAGATCATCGTCCATTTGTTTCAGGAATTCTGTCGCCTCTTTGTCGTCTCCTATCTGGACGAACTGAATCCCGACCTGTTACAACTGCCGGTCAGCTGTCGCGACACCCTGACCCTGCAATTTTCCTCACCTGAGCGAGGGGGAAATTTCCTCGGTCCAGCCTGCGCGCCAGCGCAACGATGGAATCGACGGGTTCGTCGGCTGAAACGCAGAGTCGGCACGGTCGATCTTATGTGCCAAACACGAACGGAAAGCTTACTTGGTGCACCGTCGGTGATGACGATGAAGTTAACAGGCTTGATCTGCTTGAGGGCATGCGTATCACCTTTTCTTTTCTTCCGAGCGGCCCTTTCGAGCTGTTCGACATAGTCTCCGACCAAGATATCGAGCTTGTTGGCGATGGGCGTGAGTCCCTGAGGTTGCACATGCTTAAATAGTTGGCGGACGCTCTTAGAGTCCTTCCAATGAAACTAGGTTAGCACGACAACCATACTGCGCATGTAGACTGTTTCTTGCCTTGATGTTCGTGCCGCGCCTGGGATGATTGAGAAAGTGGATGTCTATGCCGTCCTTATCGTAGGCGCCAGCAATGCGAGCAAGTTCGCTCAATGCTTCACAAGCCTTTCCAAGCCATGTTCGAGATGTTCCGCAGCTGATATAACTAACGGTAGCACGCACCTGGTCCCAACGATCGGCCTTCACCATGGACCCCGAGTCGTCCATGATAATGACGGTATCGTACGCACGCAGCATTTCCAGCGCATTTTCCTTGGATTCACGACGCATCGGAGCCCGTAGATAGGCAATGTCTCGAAGACGGTTAGCTGAAGCAAACGCCGGATGAATCATGAATATGCGAGTATAGCGAGAGCCAGGAGGTAATGTCATACTTTCAGAGGTTCTGTGAGACCTTGTAGCGGCGGAAGAGCGACTCGCGTGTTGTACGCCGTTAATGTGAATCTCGGGGGGTACCATGCTCGTGTATGGAGGTGGTGCAGCCGAACTGGAGTCGGCAGGTCGTTGGTTCTGAACGTCGGCATTCCCGTCAGCGTGGAGCTGCGGATCGGGGCGTTGTAGTCGCGACGACAAGCGGCCTGCGGAGGTGGATGATCTTCTCAACTTCATTGCGCGAGATACAGCTGCCAGAAATGGTCGTGGGTATGGATGGGCTAGGGCGGAGGAAAGCTTGTGGTCTTCGCCCACCCGGTTCTTATATCAGATTGTGTCGATTGAGCGCGCGTGGTCAGCTGTCCATCTACAGCATGCTCGGCACACTTGAGCTGCCGTGTTCGAAAAGAAGGTCGATCAGAACGAACGCGCCCAAGTCAGCAATGTTTAGTAACAAAGTGGATGATCATGCACATAGATCACCAAGACCGACATGCTCTCTGGAGCGGTGAATCCATGCCCAGTTTCGGTAAGCGTGGGGCATATAACATGGTCCGAATTCCGGAAAATCTGGTCGTTCTGCGGGAATCCTTTCTAGGAGTGCTGACTCAGCCAGCCAATAGCCAGTCTTGCCGCGCTTGCGCAGCGCTGCCATGACCGCCACCTCGCTGTGCCGCGTCTACTGTCTCTCCATCATGGCTGGTCCGTATCCATCCAACGGTTGGTGGCTCAACTACTCTTCTGGGGCAACGAGGCGCTGTAGTGGGTATTCACTATTTCAAAGTCTGTACAGCAGCGTGGGCGGATCACGTTTACTTAAACTCCGCCTGAGCTGCTTGCCGAGTTGCTGGTTCGGTCAAAATTGTCCCAACCAGACGAGCTCCCAGAACAGCCTTTCCCCAGACGTTCTCCCGAACTCAGGATGAGGCTAGTGAAACGATACCTAGTCATTAGTGCGTGGACAGTGCTACAGTAGTGCGTACGGGGACTGCCTGTCCGCCAACCTCGGAAAGGCATTGGCGCTTGCCAACACCACCATCTGCTTCTCGTGCGAAATATAACCCCTCATATATCCTTTGTAGATCATGTTTGCGACGAAGCACTCGGCCTCGTCCATGGAAACGTCGTTCCCTGAAATACACAGGGAGCTGTGGAACATCGACACAGGGATCCGTGTGCTCTTACCACACGCTACCCACCTACGAAAAAAATCAACACTGTAGGCGCAAGGATAGGAGTGAGGACCTACACGCGTCTAAATAATCCCCTGATGCAGAGTTCCCGCGCCTTCTCAATCGTGATCCAGAGGTTCAGTTCGACTAGGCGACGTTCCCAAAGATCGAGAGCGGTATCATATGCTGTGATATCTCCTGTACGGATCGCTGCTATAAAAGGTGAGAAGAGCTCGTCCAGTATAGAGAATCGATCCAGGAGTATCCTGGACGGGAGATGACCTCGCAGAATGCGCAAAGGAATCAAACACGTCAAGATGCGTCTATAAGTGACCTGTGAGATTGATCCGCATAAGAGAACATTAAGTCATACTCCTGGTTTCTATGCGCCTGGATATGACAATTGTAGAATGCAAGCGTGAGCTCCTGTTCTGCCTGCAAAGAAAGATGAGAGGGGCCTGCACGGTAAATGGGGAGGGTGCGCGACCTTTGCGTAGTCTTCATTCAAGAAGCTGAGCATTCCGAGATAGTATCGGTAAGTAACCTTCAATCAATAGTCGACCTTTAGCAACATGGGGTGTGCCGTCACCAAGATGTGACACACTTGATGTGAGCGTGGGTAAGCGGTCAGGGGAGGTACATCTGGGTTCGCATCCAGCGCGCGCAAGATGCTTTTCGACAAAGAAATACGTTTAACCTAAACCGTATTAAACGCTAGACTTAGTGAAATGGAGTAGAGACTCACACGGAAGTAGCACTTCATGACTAGACCGACAACATAATAGATACCCCATTTCCGGGATTGATCTGGTGGAGACGTCCTCAAGACAATTACTTTATGTAAGTAAAAGAAGGGCCACAACATCAAGCTCGAGACCCATACCGATCAGTCATACAATTGCCGAATGCCTTCGCTACTACCCCAGCGGCGCTCTCCAAGCATTCACTGCTTTGACTATTAACCTTTGCGTGAAAGTCGGCCTGAAACGATGGGACGCGTTAATACAAGGATGCCGGCCTATGAGATACGGGACTAACGTCAAAGGCAAGATCCCTGAGATCACGTAGCATGGAGAACAAGGCAGGTAGCGTCCACCCTGTGTTTTGAGTGAAGAACCGGAAGAAATGCCTGTACAGTATATCTTCACACTCGCACCCGAGAACAAAAGTAGTGTAGACGCACGAAATGAGCTGAGACTGCTCGCTGAAGGCCTCTCCTGGTCGTTTCCGCGCGACATGGGATGTCACCAACACGTATCGAACGGCAACCTCGTCCCATGGGTTGTCTATACATCCACCGTACTGGGACATCAGTGCATCGCGCTGAACATGGGTTATGACGAAGACTCTCAGAACGTGCGTACTTCTAGCATGTCTCGGCCACATACCGAAGGATTTCTGAACTCTTTCACCAGATCCTTCCCATGAGGGCTCGTCGGTCGAAGCAGGTATGCGAGACGCTGCCCATCTTCAGTTTGGACGCTCTCTGACAGTTGCACCAAGAAAGTCGTAAAGGGGACCGCCATATGTCGGGCTTGAGTCTTGGAAATGATTTTGCTTGTCGAACCTACGATGTTGACGTCCAAATAACGGCAAGGCAGCAATAGCCAACAACAGCAGTGACACACACCCTTCAAGATGGTACAGTCGGCGTACAGTGGTCGTAACTTCCGAGGACCGAGAATGAAATAAGCCTGTGAAACTTGGTCGAACTCCAGAAGGACCCCATGACAGTCGGTGACCGGCACGAACCGCTAGTACACTAGTCCAGTTGACTCCAACCACTCGCCTTCTGACAACACACTTGATATCAAACACTTTTGTAGTAACCACCCAGAAGTTGCCATCTGGAGAGCTCTGTCTAGCGTTCCACATTGGATGTGGTTTTAGGCCTCCAATCTCAAATCGTTGTATTCTCGATATGCTTACAAACACCAGATTATCCACGATACTCGCGCGCATGACACCTTTCAATGGTTCTTCCCGAGGGAATGCCAATCAGGCTAGATGCAGTGTAGTCGGCTAATTACCTACTCGAAACATTTAGGTTCTACGCTGTAATGGGGCCGAGAAACCGATGCTTTCCGAGGTGTGGATAGACAATGGTATGTGTCACTAGTTCCTAACTCTGAGGGGTTTGAAGGTTTCCCGGTTCGAGGATTCCACGGCCGGCGTTGCTAAGGCTCGAAGCTCAGTGGGGATCGGGCAAATCAGTTCGCGCTGCACCCTCAACCTGATCAGACTTGATTTCTCCTCTCGAATCCCTATCAATGTCAACGGGAGTGTTTCTCGGGGCGGTCTTAGAACTTGGCCGTGAGACACCCAAACGTATTTACTGACTTGACACCCCTCCCCGCTCGTTCCAGATGTAGGATCAGTCACGTGCATAGGAGGATAAAACCGATAAGCGTCATCTTGCCACATCACACCTCCTTTCTTCTCTCACATCTCTGATCAGCCTTGCGTCCACTATGGCTCTGCAACCTTCTCTCAATCCGCTTGTTGTCGCAGGAACGAGGGATGCTCCCCACACTCTGGAGGTCTTCCGTGAGTAATTCTTAGATTCCCTTGTCGTCCGAGGGGCTAATGTCCTGTCCCAAGTCGATTACGTCTGCCCTTTCAGGTTTCTAGTGCTTCGAATTCTACTTACGTAGGATTGACATACCTCATATAGCGGGAAGCTTTCACGCACGATCGACTCTGTGCTCAAACCTTGGTTTGACAAAGGCGGTAAATACTATGGCAAAGTCAAACTCATCGTGAGGCTGCAAGTTCAGCCCTGGCATGCGTCATCGACGCTCACCCACGAAGCTGCGCTCGCTGTCAGCTACAGCATCGATCTGAGATGGGCTGACACTAATCCATTGATTATTAGGTTGTCCGAGCTTCGCCTGAGCACTTCTGGCCCTTTTCCCGCAGGGTAAGAGGCTTTTGTAACGTTGTTCTGTCTTTCGTGACTCAGCACAAATGAGCAGTTGTTCGATGAACAAGAGAAATTCTATGACATTCCCTCTTCGACCCTTACCCCACTGCAGATCCGCGAGAAACTCGCAGAAATCGCCGATTCTGTAATCCAGGACAAAGGAAAGGTAGAGGAGTTCAAAGAGCTTCTCAAGCTTAAAAGCGGTCCGAATGGTGGCGTTGCCGTCACGGATGATTTGAAGTACACTAGTAAGTTAGAATTGCTTCGACTTAGACAGTGCTTTGCTAACGTTTTGTTCCAGTCAAGTTCTCCAGGCAGAATGGAATCCACGTTTCGCCGACTGCGTTGTGGGATGGCCTTGTTGCGAACGAAATCTCTAGCTCTTGGGGAGAAGCAGAGTGGTCCAAGTTCCTTTCTGAGAAAGTCAAAGTGTAGGCTCAACGTCGCTGCACGTATGTTAAAACTTGACTCGGTCGGACCTGATCCAGAAGCTATGAATTACGGCTTCGATTGTAGCGTTTGTACTTGTATCGATGTTGTACGTCTAACGTTTGAATGCGAACGAGATCATATTACCGCTTTGCTGTGATTGACCCCTCCGTGTTCGAGGCTGCCATGGTCCATGCAATATTGCTTTGCGCTACTTTGACGCTGCACTGCACTTTCGAGTCCAGAGAGTTACGCATTGTGAATCGCTACGTTAAACCCAAATTAACCTCGAGTGTGTTATATCAATTGTTTCATTTTCAGCAGCAACTTGGAGCCTACTAAGATCCTCTCCAACGAAATCGGAGGTGCGAAGCCTTGAGTTTCGCTATCGGTATTGCGTGATCCCGCGAACCTTGCTGTCCACATTTACACCTCGGAACTAATGACATCATCTCGTGCGTGCGTGGTGTCAATTTCGGACGTGGTATTTGTAGCTCGGGCGCTGCTAGTATATAGCTTCACACAACGTCCTTCGAAATGGTGTGTTGAGCACCCTTCACATCACTTCCAACATCTGCACGCCATGCACAACTGCACTGTTATCAATCATATCCTCACGTAATTGTGAGAGACGCAATAAGATACTCGACGAGCGGAATCGGCGACATCTATGACGACTCTTACGCCACGGAAAAATGCGCCAAGGTAAACACACCGGGTCCCGTACTCATAGATTCTGGCGCCTGCAACAAAAAGTTCTGACAGTACCACTCGTCGTATCGTTCGGTGGACGACCAGATGCCAGCGTACAGGGCGTATCCGGGCTGGTCGGACGACTGCGGGTAGACGCAATTTGAGCAACATACTAGTATACGCGATCTTGTTTACTAGGTTACCTTTCTTCTTCCAGAGCGACAGCGGACCATATGGTGTGTGTGATCAGTGTAGTGGGGCAATCGTTGGGGCGGGGAATTGCCTAGTGCCTTGACTTCATTCTTAGCAAGTCGAATTGGGAGTTCAAAGTGAGACGCGGGGTTGAATTGTACATAGCAAGTGCGCGCGAGGCTTGTTGTCCGCTGACTGGCTGGCTCACTATGTAATTTCCTTTCCGATGGTCGGCTCGTGAGCTGCAAGATCGAATGCCTCGGTGAGTATTCTGCGCCCCTTTCTCAATGCAGGATCGTGTCAACGTAGCAGAGCATGGTGACTGCGATGATTTCTGAACAAAGAAAAGATCAGCCATCCCAGCATCAGTGGGAGCAGCCCTGGACGCTGCACCGAAAAGTAGTGAGGGATGCAGGGAGCTTATGACACATAGTCAGGTTGGTGGTGGCCAAGCATACGCAAAGGCGGAGTTTCAGGCACAACTGACGGTAGCCCTTGTGATGCCCGCCGACCAGATCAGCTCTGAGGGACGATCAATGATGTGAGATTGAGGGATCAACCAGTGTGGCGGAAGCGGGGTATCTGGTCGGTACTTGACGCCGATTCCGTCCATCCTAGTAATTCGACTTGGGATTTCTGGGTCAGACGCAGAACCAATTTATGGAACGAAGTGTCCGAGGCTGGTGCATCCGAGGCCTGGACTCCATTGACTAGTCGACTTGCCATGCACCGTCCCTTCACAGCGTCACATGTACAGTAAGTGTCACTGGCGTAAACCGCCTGATTAAATGATGTTTGCCCGGCCAAAAGGAAGTGCGTGACCTGTTTGATGCCCGACGGAGTCAATAAAGCGAAGCGCGACGGCGAACAGGACCGATAGCTAGAATCTGGTGGAAGGTGGCAGTGTCCGGGGTAACTCGTCAGAATGTCTGGCTTCTCGTCGCCGAACAGAGAAAGCGATCAAAACATGCATCAGTCCACCGCTGAAAAAATATCGGAGAGGGACGGAGGACCCCGCAGTAAATAGCTCTCATTATGAGTAACCACGACCAGAGTTATGTGGCACGGCTAAGCACGTGCTTTTACCTCTCACCGCCAAGACACGGCGGGCAGTTCTGGCCTTGATTGGAACCTGTATAAGTGGTGTTCAGTAGGTCGGCGAAGCCACCCCAAGACAGCGGTAATAGGGTGACGCGGATATACCTTTGCTGGTATAAGTCCCTGACGGATGGTGGTATTTAAGGGGTGCCGAAAGATAGCGCACGAACGTTGGCAGCATCTGCCACATTATCTGCTCTAGGCAACACCATCGAACTCGGATACCCTACAGATGGAGCGGTGCTGCCGATAAACCAAAACTTTACTGCGCAGGTCGTCCTACCTGTGAGACACGCTCCGTCGATGTACCGCTAGTACTCACCAGTGCTTGGGTTTTTCATGGCATCATGTATCGATGTCATGATTGCCCTGGCAATAAACAGCTGCGTTAATGGTGTTTGCCCGCAGCCAACGGAGGCACTCGGGAGTGTGCTCTACGCGGGACCTTGGAACCCGAATACCTTACAACCCGACATCGGATTTTATCAGAGCTTCACGTTCCAGCTGTCGCAGTACGAACCCGCTGGTCCAGCTATATTCACATTGACGCATTTCTGTCTTGCAGGGGTATGCAAACACCATCTCCTTCTATCGACGAGCAGGTGCGACTCACCGTACTATACCAAGGCTGGTCCAGTGCCATACCTGGAATACAGGAGCGCATCCGTCACGGTAGTGTAGACAGGGAAAGAATCTATTTTGTTCCATTACGAGGGCTGTTCTGTCGGTTTCTTCCCAAAAGCAAATGAAACCACCGTGGGGGATTGGTAGTTGCGAGGAATACATATAAGGGAGCTTGATGCAATAAATTCTAGTGAGAATGGCCTCACCGCTTTCATAGAAGGGGATACAGTCCGCACTCCAGAACGGAGAACTTATTGGTTACGATCATTCTCAGTGTCGTCGACGCGTTCGGCCGCAGGATCATGAAGGGACGCAACACAGCCTCTTTGGTAAAAAAAATGTGTCCATGGCAAACGAGGAAAAACTGGCATTTGTCAGAAAACGAAACTTTGAACTCTGATAATATTTTTGTCATTGTCGCTGCGTGCTTCGAGAATGAAATCAAAGATCAGAGGAGGATGTGGCATTTGTACTTGTTGAATGCAGAAGCTTTTGGTAAACAATCCAAAATATTAGAGGTTGGCTGGCCTAAAGTTTAAACCTCCTAACGGACTTGCACCTCCACTTACAATGGTAAATACGTACACTCCGACATGCAAATTATGCTGATGATCATTACAGGCAGTATGCTCGTACTACCTGCGCGGAACATGTAAATATGGAGATCGATGTCGAAACGAACACCCCGGCGCGTCGGGGACCTTTGGCAGTTGGTATATCAGCGATCCGCATCATGCTAATAAGCTAACGTCGTCCATTAGATCAGACATGGACTTCCAGTAACAGAGTTGCGGTTCCCTATACGTGAGTTCCATTCGAACCTGGCCTTCTCCAGATCACCCACCTAGCGGCTCAGAGTCGAGTCGATGACAGCCGATGTTACCCCTCTCAAGGATAAGCCGCTATGGCCACTTTCCTCCTATGGGCCTGCGAAACACGAGACTGTCGTTATTAGTGGACTGGACGAATCACCTGAGGAGTTGCGACTCAGGGCGGTTACTGCGTTCAAAGCCAGGACCACGAACGAATATGTACGCCGCTCTCCACCTCACTCTGCGTACATCTAAGTCCTCGTCAGACCAAGTATGAAGAACAGAAGACTGCAGCCGCAGAACAGGTATATGCGAACGCGCGGGACAATGTCAAACAACTATATGAACAAGCTCTGAGGGTCAGCACTCAAGCCCAAGCCTCATCATCTGCATTGAGTCCCTCGGCACCTGCATTCTCGACAACCACGCCATCTGCGTTTGGAGGTACAGCTCCGACAGCATTCAGCAAACCAGCATTTGGACAAACGGCATTCGGCCAAACTGGTTTCGGGAGCTCCGCCAGTGGCAGTTCTTCATTCAGCCAAGCAGCCCAGGGAACGTCTGCTTTCACGGCCCCCACACAGCCAGCTTCGGCCTTTGGTCAACCCAGTCAGACCACGCCAGCTTTTGGTCAAACCACCGCAACTACATCTGCATTCGGACAAGCAACTCAGTCGAGTCCTGCGTTCGGGCAGCCATCTGCATTTGGAGCGGCAAACCAGCCCACCTCCGTGTTCTCAACGCAGCCCACATCGGCATTTGGAAAGCCCTCACAACCAACATCAGTTTTTGGGCAGCCATCTCAACCAACTTCAGCATTCGGCCAACCCTCGCAGCTCACATCTGCTTTTGCACAGCCCGCACAATCAGCTTTTACCCAGCCTTCGCAAGCTGTATCAAGTTTTGGCCAGCCCTCGCAGCCGGCTTTTGGGCAATCTTCTCTTATCAAGCCCTCTTCTGGTGCATTCAGCGGGGCTGTTGGTGGCGGATTCTCCGCGTTTGCATCTCAACCGTCCACTTTTCCTTCTGTTACCGCACCAAGCAGTTCAGCTGCGGGTACGACGCCTGGTCAGCCTACGCTCGGATCTACGACACCTGGCCAGTCCGCGTTTGGCTCTGCAACAATGCCTGGTCACTCTGTATTTGGATCTACTCCAGCGGTCCAAAGTGCCTTCGGAACCACTCCCTCAGCGCTAAAATCTGCGTTCGGAACGAGCCAACCGTCCTCGTTTGGGACTTCTTCGTTCAGCAATGCTCCATCTGCATTGTCGTCGCCTGCATCTGCTGTTGGCGGTGGTAGTCCCTTTGCCTCTTCACCCATGACGGTAACGCCCTCTGGTGACAAGCCTGCCTCGGGCGTGCCTGACTTTGCTGGCGCAAAGCTCGCGGCCAAAATGAAGCCTGATGCTGATCGCTACCTTGCCCTCCTTCCTAATGATTATGAAGAGATGATACCTGCAGATGTCAAGGCCGCTTTCGCGGGCGCAAAGTTTGAGTGGGGCAAGGTCCCGGACTGGATACCTCCCGAGAGTGTCCGGTAGTAGTGGCTGGGTCCTTGAGACGGTCATTTGTGTACTTTTAGTTGATCATACACGCATTTGGATTATGGTTCTTTACGGAGACCAATGGCCCAAACATCCCGATGAGGAAGGTGGTGACTGCTTGAAGAAGTCCAGACTGTGCGGCAGGGCGACGGCGCAAATCACTTATCAACTTATCCCAGCAATTTGGTCGGCCACTTTGAGATATCCTGAGCAGCCGACTCAATTGTCGGGGTTTTTCGATAATACGTCCAATATACGTCTGCCCCTCATGTCCGTTTCGGGACCCACCACTTCCAACACTATTCAAACGCCTGTGGACGACCTGCCGTTCATCAAGTTTCCACCTTTTCCTGAACCACCACCGGGCGCGACGATCATGCCTTTCAAGGACTTCAAGCCCCGTGGTATCCAGCTCTTCTTAGAGCACAAGAAGAGTGGGAGCAATGCGTTGGACGAGGAGGATGTCGAGCTCGATGCGCTCGGTATCCCGACCGTTGAGCTTCGCATCAAGCACGTGACGGACGAATGCAAGAGTAACTCACGGAAGAAACGCAAGAAGAAGAAGGCCCCCGTTGTAGAGGGCGTCCCAGCCAAAAAGCTCCACTGGTACGAGGAATGGGAGGAGGGCGAAGACCTGAGAGTGACAAAGGTGCGATACGATTTGTAAGTCATCGTTCCTCTGTCGCTATCGTGCTTGATACTGGAACTTGCTTTGATCAGGCACATCTCGCCTGTCGATCGTTTCTATGAGTCAGCGCACGATTTCCGTACTGGGCGCCCGTGGCCGCCTGTGTCGTCTGGCTTGAACAATCTTTGGGATCAGGTACTTCTTTCCATGCGATTGACACCTCCACGTCTAAATGTGTCGTGCAAGTTCCGCTTGTTTACAGGATTGCTTATTAATCCCTCCGTATTCCGCAAGGCCGGCGACAAGAAATCTGCTCGTGCCGAATCCCCTGATTTCGATTCTGATGATGACGAAGATGATCCTGAGATGAATATCGGGAGTAGTGCCTCCGCTGTAGATTCGCGACCTGCGAAGCGCCAACGCCCGGGCGAAGCTCCTGATCTCAACAATGAAGACGGCGACCCTCACAAATTAGATGAAGAGGCCAAGGAAGAGAAAATATCTATTTTCCTCAGCGATCCGGAGAAAGCGGTTCGCATCTTCCTCTCTTCTTACATGCGCGAACACGGTCTCATATGGTACGTGAAATTCCCTCGACTGTGTGTTACGATGTTTCATTCCCTTCTCTTTGTGGGGTCGAGGACTGAACGGAACTTGATTCACACACCTCATCTCGTCTCGTTCTTCCTTGCTTTTGTCCTGCGGAATCGTGTCCTCCCAGAGCCTGTATATCAGCGCGGCTTGAAGCGAGCCCTGGATATGACTGTATGGGCCAAGAAAGAGCTTCCGCTGACATTTAAGGTGGGACAATCCATTCCAGATTCGTTTAACGAAGCATGCAGAGAATGTTTTGGGAGACAGGGAGGAATGAACTGGTCGTTCGTAAATACGTCAAGTACCGTAACAGAGCAAAAAGGCACGTAGTCGTTGTTACCCTCGAACTACTTCCTCACGTGCACTTTAGATGCAACCATCACCGTAAATGACATCTCCAGTGGCGTCAAGATAGATGTCGCGCTTCCTACAGAGGCTCAGATGCAGCTCAAAGACGCGATTGAGGACAACGTCGATATGGAGGTTTCCGTTGACACGTCTGCCACGGTTGTGTCTCCGACCAACGAAACTGCTACCAACGACGACTCGACTGGTTGGGGGGCCGCATGGGGTAGCACATGGGGCGACGAAGCGTCTCGTAATGCATGGGCTGGCTGTTGGGACACCGAAACTACCAAAACCCAGGATGGCCAGGGAATAAACGGAGAGAATGGGACTCAGACCGGCTGGGCCACCTCCGACCCTTCCTGGAACCGCGAACCTGCATCGCTGTTTTCACTCCTAGGGCCGAGTGCATTCCCACTAACACACACGACGGGCATCGTAGAGTGCTCAACGCGACGTGTTTCCGCCATCCACTTTCCTCTTAACCATCCAAAGGGTTTACCCTCACCGTCTCAGAAAAAACCTAGGCGAACTGAAGCGCAATGTTGTGAGAGACAAGACTGGACACCATCGGCGGATGTTATTGAGGCGGAGCTCGACGCACGCTTCGCCAAAGTCATCCTCGAACCATGGGGCCGCGAGGAAGGGGACATATCAGGACCCGAAATCTGGAACACATCTCGCGGACCGGTCATCGATCCCACCAACCCTTCAAAGGTGCTCGGTGACCCCGCGGGTACCGCCACCCGCAAGCCGCACAATCCTCACAAGGATAACATCACACTTCTTGTGCAGCCGTCACTTGCAGAAACGCTTGAACTTGTGCCGGGTCTTGGGCTCGGGGCAATGTGGATTGAGATTGTTAGGCAGAAGGGAGGCGCGGGGGAGGGCGCTGCTGGCGGGTCTGCACAAGTGGATACCACCACCCCGGGGAGGTTTTGGTACCATGAAGACGTGACGGGAATTTTCCCGAGTTTCTACACACCTCGGGCGACGGAATAAGGTGGGCCAATTATAATCAGGCTAGTTGTTTTTTCCCGCCGTCTTCGCGTTCAAACAAAAGAGTCGTAGGGTTTCTCGTCTGGTCCGGTGAAACAAGGGTCAGTGTATAGGGTACAGTCGAAAACACTATCTGGTATCAGATCTGCGTATGATGTTGAAAAAATGCTCAGCGCCTTGAACGGTCGTGGATGCCAGACATGATACTGCCATCATAAAGTGGCTTCTATTCACCAATTGAACGAGCAGACACCACATAATTCATCGCACAAAAATGATAGATCATATATAGCCCAACAAAGTCCTCGTCGCCCGCTAAGTCCCCTCTTTCTTTGTACTATGACAAGTAAACGTCAGGGGTCACTCTCGACCTGATCGAATCTACGTTCAGGGACCGGTGCAACGGTCTCGTCGTCAGCTCTACGAAGCGCCCGGACGCTTGCGTTCGTGACGGATCGTATTACAAGGGCATGACCATGTTTTGTGGACATCATCCGGCCACATATGAGAGGGCAGCCAAGAAACCAACAAGCGATATATGCCAAGTTTTCGCCGTGTCCTCCTCTGCCGCACGTGGAACGTCCCAGCTTTCCGCGCAGGCACATGACTTGTTGCATTAATATTCCCGTCTCATGCTAGCAAAGGGCAATTCTTTCGTACCGCTCAACGATGCGGTTTACTTCCACAGCTCGGAGGGGACTTCGTCGGGTGCGGGTGTGAATCTCATCGTGGATAGGGCCAAGTCTGGGTGATATCGATCGTCGTTTCAGTCATGTATGGCTTCCAAGGTGTGTAGTGTCGCGCAGAGGATCATTCGCTCGTGGCCGATGATAAAGAGTTTCGCTTCGTTGAACTACCCTATGGACGTGTTGCTTGCTGATTTTGTGATGCAGATGCGGATGTCCTTCATGCCGATCAACGATCCTTGCGACCCTTGCGCGTGATGTGATTCGCTCCACCTTACCTCACCTCACATTCCGTTATCGTACACTGCACTGAAAGGTCTACTCAAACGGGTACGTTCTGCTCAACACTACTACTTCCGACCTAGTGATTAGAACGATGGAGCTGGATAGGAGCCATGACCATTGATACTTCGCGTGCACGAGGTTGTGCTCAATCAGGACGTTACTGGGTCGCTGATGCCAGGGCGGTGAAGGAGCTATCATTGGTGGGCCTGCACAAGTGGATATCACCATCCCGGGTAGGTTTAGGTACCGCTAGGACGTGACGGGGATTTCGCCCGAGTTTCTACACACCTCAGAGGAAGGAATAAGTGGGGCCCATTACGATTGGGTTAGCCTTTTCTGACACCGTCGACGCGTTCGAACGAGAAAGAGTCGTAAGGATTCCTGTCTAGTCCAGCGGGACAAAGGTCAATGTATAGAGTATAATCGAAAACACTATCCGGTACCATATCTAGCACCTATTGTATCAAAAAGACGTTCCCGTTTTGCCCTCGAATCATCTGCGGGAACGCAGAGGCATCAATATCAATATCCTTGTGAGATCAGATAATCCGCAAGGTGTTCCACAAGCGCCAGCGCGGCCATCACGTCTGCAGTGGAGACGTACTCTGCAACGATCACGCTCTGCCCCGTTTTCTTGACCACGCACCCGCCTCCGTCCTAGTGCAGATCACGCCCGCAGCAGCGTGAGTCAGACAGCACAAATTCCGGGGGAACGCCAGGAAATCACGCGCGTACCTTGCGTTTCGCGAGTATCACGTCTAGACACCCCATCGTCGTCGAGTACTCACGGCCCCCGACGAAAATCTCCCGCGCAGGATACGTCCCGAAACCTTGCATGATCGCACCGCGTTCTTCCTCGGTCATCTGTTGGGGTACGGTCTCGAAATCAGTCGTCAACGCCACGAGTGGCCCAAATGGGGGCCAAAGAGAACAAAAAAGGAAAGGAAAAAGAAAGGATAGATAATGCACACGTTGCAGCCAGCCGACTCGGCCCAGACTTCGCCATCTTGCCCTACGATGGCGGCCTGCGTGATCTTGCCTGATCGGAGTAGACTAACGTCTAGGATATCTATAGTATACGGATCAGAGAAGGATCAGAGAAGCCATGCCAAGAATCGGTGGGTTCCGGTCTCGGACTCGGTATCGGCGAATGACTCACCCTGCCAGGACATCAACAGGAGTGACGACGAAAGCTGTTTCAAGGAAATCGAGGTGACTGTAAACAGTTAAGGTGACGAAAGGTGTCCGAGTCTGCAACCTTGAATGTTCCTTTGGAGTTGCAAGTACAAACTCTTTTCCTTCCATTCTAACACCTACATGCTAGGCACGTGTACATAGATCCGGTGCCGTTAACAAAGCGATGCTGCAGCGAGCCATGTCAATACGATCGATTAGGTTGTAGGCGCCACATCTATACGCAAGATCCTTGTAGATGAAGGTAGTACAGACATGTTCGGCGAAAATGTCCATGGAAATACTACTTGACAGACGCCAAATAACCCCTCAGCAATCTCGCCTTGTCAGTGTACGAGATCACTAGCAGAGATAAGAAACCCCAACGAATGAGGAAGATAGCCGAAAAATTGTACACAAGACCAGTCCGAGAGTAGTCTGAGTCATAAGTCATGCTTCACACTTGAAAGCGCAAGCCACGAACTGCACTCGAAGACGAGTACGCCCAACGAATGGATGGCCACCTTCTCGTTTCCATAGTGTCGCGTCACCCCAAAGGTTCCGCGACTCCTGGCCACGAAAGCCATGCTTGTCACGCGGCGCCGCCGGCTGGGCAGCGCAAGCCGCCCCCACCGCTGGGTATAGCACCAACATCGTAGTTTCAGGTGACATAGGCAACTAGGCAGTGCAATAGCATTTGGGAAACGGCTATGGTGATCAACCGGCATCGCCAGGTCGCTCCAAAGGAAGTGCTAATCTGCGAGCTGGCAGATGAAACTGAGAACGTCAGTGGTGTAACCGTTTGTCTAGCCTGAGATAGAGGACTTATTTTGACGCCAGTGGAGGACGAGCAAACGTGACAAGGCGTCCCACAGGGACACGTTGGAGGAAAAAGGTGGCACATCCAAAAGGCGCTCTCGTCCGATCCCCGCGACACCCTTCTGAGCCAAGACCCTCGATGCCTCGCCTACTCGTAGTGGGTCTTCGGACTACGAGGGCCAGCCACTCTTTTGGCACGTCGCTCAGTTAATCACAACTGGGTCCTCTGAGGACCAATCGAGGGGGATGACACGCTCAGAACCTGGCTTGTTCACGAAGGTAGATGGTGGACCATCCTGTGTGGGATGAACATCGTGGCCTTCGAGCTGGTCAAGTTGATAGAAGAATTACGCAAAGCAGAACTCAGAATTTGACCCTCTGTTGCCCAGTGGTTCCCACGATATTGTCAGTAGTGCCAATTAGCAAGCTCAGCCTCACACGTTCTAGGTCATAGACTTTTGAGCACGTGGGCTAGGCCAAATGATCACCGATATAACTCTGAACAAAACAAAAGTAAGGGCGACTAAAGCGTCGTCGGACCATCGTTAATTATATTGGAAATTTTTGAAGTGATGGATAAAAAAGTAGTCGCCAAAGATTACTGAGTCCAAGGATACAATAGATCGACAAAGTAGGAGAACATGGGATCGTGTACTCTTCTTTATCCTTAAGATCTAAATATCCGTCCCTTCGTCACCCACCCTGCAAACACATCAGCCATTGCATCAGAGCAAGGACGAGACTTACTTTTACAACGGATACTGGCGCGTCGAACAAAAGCTGAAAGGCACAAGTGCTCCGCGAAGGAGACGAAAACCAAAAAATTACAACAATGACCAGCCCGAGAATAGTCTGAATCGAGTTTCACGCTCGTCTTTGGAGCGTGCGCCGCCAAAGTGCACTCAAAGACGAGACCACCAAACGCTGACGCCGACCTTCTCGTACCCCTGGAGCGTGCACACTAGTCATCGGGGCAAGTTACACGTGCTCCGGACCCAAAAGCCCATCCTTCTCGTGATTGAGGGATATCGACCGCTCATAGGTCAAGACCACTTCTCTGCCCCGCATGCATATGGGCCGCAAGTGACGTCGCATACGACCCTAGAGCGCATGCGGGTACACAGAGCGCTTGTCAGGACTATACAGAGAGATGTCAGCCTCGCACGAGCAGGGCATCCCATATGGGACGCTCAGGGAGATAAAAGTGGCATCAAGGCGATCTCGCCCAATCCCCGCGACACCTTTCAAAGCCATGGTCCTGTCTACTTCACCTGTCAATCAGTGTCTTGAGTCGACGAGGGACGGCTGCTTTTCTGGTATGCCGCTCAGTTGGTTACAACTGGGCCCTGCGAGAGCCAGTCGAGGGGGACTGTATGCTCAGACCTTGACCCGCTCACGAAGTGGGACGGGAAAACGTCCAGTACGTGGTGAGCATCGCAGCCTTCGAACTGGTCATGAAGAAAAGACCGTGTGGCTCACATACCATATATATATATTCGCCCGGCCAGCAAGTGCAATTCACACGTCTGCGTAAACCACCTTCCGTGTTGACGGCTCCGCAAGTACTCAGATTTAGTGATATTATGTGGGTGGACCCAGGTAGAACGATACATCATAAAGTAACAGCTGACAATGAAATACCCCGCAGATTACATATCTAAACGGCGCGATGATATAGCAACCTCTCAGTCACGTCCTACGGGGCCTTGCTTTGGAAAGAGGCTACAGGCATGGCGTTGGCTTTAGGGGTAGGGAGCGAGACAGCAGTGGAGGTGCTAGCAGAGGGATGGGCCTGGGAGATAGGCCAAGACTTTGCCACCACCCTAGGCTTGGATGGGAGGTTGGCTCATCAACCGCCACACTTATGTGCTTTTCTCCTTGGACTTGGGCTTTCGCGACGTGACTTATCGAGCTCTCCGCGTTAGCCTCGTTCTGGGAACCGGACGCCTCCCTTAACGTGGGCACTTCCGCGTAGAGCGAGAAGCTTGTAATCGGACCGGAGAAGGACTAGATCCACCGTGAGCCGAAGATGTTCCGATGGTGCGCGATGACTGCTCATGGCGAGTCTTCAGAATGCGAGGGCCGGCTGCTCTTCTGGTATGTCGCTTAGTTGATTGCAACTCGCCCACCGTGAGCCAATCGAGGGGGATGATACGCTCAGATCCTGGCTCGTTCACGAAATTAGATGGAAAACTATCTTGCGTGGGGTGAATATCATGGCATTCGAGCTGATCAAGTTAATGAGAGGATTACGCAAGCCAGAACTCAAAATTTCAGCGTCAGCTCCGACCTTGATTATTGGCAGCAGCACTAGGAACTTGCCTCAGTGGGGTCATCATGCATTTTGGATCCTGCAGACTTTTATATGTGTGGGTTAGGATAGACGATTACTGGAGCAATTCTAAACAAAACTATGTTTGGACTCAAGTGATGGCAACTAAAGCATTGTCAGGCCGCCGTTAAATAGGATCGGAAATTTTTGAGATGATGGATAGCAGTGGCTTGAGATTACCAGGTGCAAGGATACAATAGATTCGACAAAGCAGGCTGCACTGTCCGGTTCCTTACCGCCGACCTCCACACCCTGCAAACACGTGAGCCACTGCACTAGAGTAAGGACGAGACTTACTTGTGTAACAGATGCTATGAAGCGTCGAACCAACTAATACGCAAAAATACTCCACGAAGGAGACAAAAGCCAAAAATTGCAATAATGACCAGTCCAAGAATAGTCTGAATCGTGTTTCACGCTCCTCCCTGGAGCGTGCGCCGCCAAAGTGCACTCAAGGACGAGACCACCAAATGCTGACGCCGGCCTTCTCGTACCCCTGGAGTGTGCGTACTAGTCGTCACGGCAAGTTACACGTGCTCCGGGCCCGAAAGCCCATCCTTCTCGTGATTGAGGAATATCGACCGCTCATAGGTCAAGGCCATTCTCTGCCCCACATACATAGAAGTCGCAGGTGACGTCCGCGATCCTAGAGTGCATGCGGGTACAAAGTGCTTATCAGGACCATACAGAGAGAAGTCAGCCTCGCACGAGCAAGGCATCCCATATGGGACGCTCAGGGAGATAAAAGTGGCATCAAGGCTATCTCGCCCAATCCCCACGACACCTTTCAAAGCCATGCCCCTGTCTACCTCGCCCGTCGATCAGGGTCTTGGGTTGACGAGGGACGGCTGCTTTTCTGGTATGCCGCTCAGTTGGTTACAACTGGGCCCCGCAAAAGCCGATCAAGGGGGATTGTATGCTCAGACCTTAACCCGCTCACGAAATTGGACGGGAAAAGCGTCCTGTGCGTGGTGAGCATCGCAGCCTTCGAGCTGGTCATGAACAAAAGAGTGTGTGACTCACATACCAAATAAATACAATCCATTACTCTCGTGTCGACACCCAACTAAATTACACAACATTTTCACTGGTTTCATTTACATATCTCTATCTATACTCGTTGACCGAACGCAAGAATGCAGCAGTTCCTAGATTGCGAAATAGGCCTTTGCCTTTGCCACGCCGACCGTTACTCGCTGGACATCTGTTGAAGCGGAGTTTCAAATATGACGAATCGCGTTCATCAGCACAGTTGTGCATTGCACACGCGGTCGCTAGCGCGGTGGGTCATCAGAGATAACAAGTATACGAATACCTGGCGCTGCTTGCTGTCAGAGACCATTAACGCAGTCGCGAAGGCCAACAAGGTGAGCAACACTACGATTTTAAGTGTAAGATTGTTGCGTTGCATCGCAGGCTACCTGCCAGACACTTAGTGATCATGTAAATGGTCTCCGCATCCTTGCCGCTTGAGTGCGCACGTTTTCGAGATCACCAGAAGGCTCCCAGGAAAGAATGAGCATCGGAAGTATCTCAAACGACACAAGGGACTTTAAAGGTGCTGAAGTCTTGCCATCTCCATCCGAAACGAGCTCAGCATTGGCCGATCACATGCTAATGGCTACTTTCGACTGCAAATGCAGATCGAGGAGCACGATGGAACCCTTGCCGGGCATAGCTAGGACAAAGACAAGGAGAATAACGCTCCCTTGATGCCCTGCCTGCCATGTCTTACCTACTCGCGCAGTAAGCATTCTGTGAATAGATCTTGCAATTCGAAGCAAGTGTCCTTAAATACTATTATACACTGCATCTACCCATAGAAGGCCCTTGGCCCGATCAAGTTGTCTACGCAGTCTGAATTGAAGTCTGAATCCAGCGGTGTGATAATTCGCGACAATTCGTGACCGCCGATTTGGGGGGTAACAATGGATGGTATTATTACTCGACCGGCAAGTCCAATTCAGACGTCTAGCATAAACCGCTTTCAAAGTCGATTGCCGCGTAAGTAGTTAGATTTCTAGTGATATCATGTGGAGAGACTTAGGTAGAACGATACATCATAAAGCAACAGTTGTCAATAAAATATCCCGCAGGTTAGATATATGTGCTAAAACGGCACGGTGAATCTCAGTCACGTCGCACGCGCCTCTTCTTCCTGTCTCTCCCTCTCACCTCCCGGTCGCTTCCTCGGTATTCGTCTGTTTCAGCTTCCCGCTCCTCCTCCGAGCTCGGGGATCGTGAAAGCGGTTTAGTAGCCTTCCTGGTGCGTCTCGGCCGTTCAGAGGTGTCTGCTTTCGAGAGCTTCGAAGCAATGCGATTCCGCGAAGGATCTCTGACGCGCGATTCTTCCCGCACAAGACTTCTTGTCCTAGGGCGCGATTGGGTCGACGCCTCCGAATCTGAAGGTAGATGAGTGTGACTCTGTGAGAGTAACGTGCGCAAAGTAGATTTGGGCTTTGTAGATTCGGGCTTTGCTTTGGAAGAGACAACGGGTGTGGCATTGGTTTTAGGGGTGGGGAGCGAGACAGCAGTGGAGGTGCTAGCAGGGGGACGGGCTTGGGAGATAGGCCGAGACTTTGGCATTACCCTGGGCCTGGATGGGGGTGTTGGCTCGTCGACCGCCATACTCGTGTCCTTGTCCTCTTCTCCTGCGTCACCCCTGGCTCCCTCCTTGGGCTTGGATTTCGTAACGTGACTTATTGAACTCTCCGCATCAGCTTCATTCTCGGAACCGGACGCCTCCTTTAGTGATTTGCGTGGGCGCTTTCGCGTAGAGCAGGAAGCTTGAGATCGGACGGGAGAAGGATTGGACCTACGAGCCGAGGATGTCCCGGCGGTGCGCGATGGCGAATCGCGGCGCGGAAGTCGATCGCGTATCCGATGACAATTTAGTTTAAGACACGACGTCAGTCTGTCTTCGTGGATGGTGGAGTCCGCTCTGAATCGAGCGCGTTTGATGTCTGTCTGGTGTCAGTTGACAGTGAGATTCGTGTGGATGGGAAGGAGGGTGCGAAGAGAAAAAAACTCACTGTATGCTTCCCTTCGTAACACCATCCGTCTGGTGGGCCTTCGCTTCCGTCTCCCGAGGCGGTCTGCCCGCAGCAGCCCCAGAGTGTTTCGTAGCCGCCTCCAGAAACCCGCGACACCAACGCACTCTCGTCGTCATGCGGTACACGGCATGCCTTATCCTTCTCTTCATTTTCTATCTCGTAAAAGTCTTTGTGGCACCGTAAACAATGAAGCAAAGGAGGTGGCGCGAGGGTCGAAAAGAAAGCCGTCAGTTTGGTTACTGTGTTCGGTGAAGCAGGACGCTGAGTATTGTCGGGATGCAGTACGAGTGCTGGAGAAGACGTAGAAGACGTAGAAGACGTAGAAGTAGAGGGCAGAGGGCGGAGATGTGCAAGGGTATAAGCATGCAGTGTCTTTGGTGGTATTGTGAGCATCAGATCATGTAGGACCTTGGTTTCGCTTAGGCCGACAGGAGGAGGTGATGGCGTCTCCGGCGGTGGCAAGACGGGGGTGTTCCCTCCTTCAGCGACGCTGTCCGTCGCTACATCAGGGTCCCTGAGAGTCGTGTCGGTGGTACTGCTGCCACCGAGCACAGTGTGGATGGTAGTCGAGAAGCGAAGGGGAGAATGGCGGGCAACCGAGGCGATGGATGGCGTTGGTGTGGGGAGACGAACGATCTGGTCGTTCGTCCGGGTCTCTCGTGGTTCCGAGTTATCGTCCTGCGTGGATTTGCGGCTGAAAAGCCCGAATACCATGATGGGATAGCTTGGGCGCTAGAGAATGAGAACGAGAGAAGGTGTGATATTAAAGAGGATCGAGATATGGAAATGTGGGCTAGAATCAAGCGAGAGGGAAAATGAGGGTATAAATCCTTGTATTTGGGTGTTGTGAAATGAAGGAAGAGACCAGGCGTGCCTCGTGTCCATCACGATGGCAAAACACGCCCAAGTCGCGCCCGTACCGCACCCCGTCGACCAAATTGGAAACAGCAGGCTATCGGCCCAATCACAACGTGTTCGATTCATCCGGACATCCCGCTGCTTATGGGATCGACCCACAATTACATGGCTGGGTCTGTCCAATGGAGATTGCGAAATTTCGGGCGCCGAGGTCCTCAGAAAACGTGCTCGCTGCGTGCCATGGCAGCGGATATGCATAACCGTGCAACCAACTCCACGGTGACGCAGCTGTCGATTGCAAATGATACCTCTACTGACATCATCGAGTGCGAACAGACAAATAATGGGATCGGAGTTGTGCAACAGCGCACTCATCCCTGGCCTTCTATGTATTCATCTACACATTTCACAGGTGATTTCTGATTTCTTGGTTTAGGATGTATGTAGTATGCGCGATAGGTGAAGGGTTACCCAGTGAGAGGAGTGGCTAGGTACCGGTGTTTGTTTACCAAAGGCTTCAAGTTTCAACATGACCAAATAGCTCCATAACAACGCCGGAGCAATTCAAGAATCCCCGTTATCGACATCCTCTATAATTCAAGTGCGTGGGGCTGCAAATTAAGGTAGCAGTCATGTCAAGATCACAAGAAAGTTTCACTTTCACGGTTGGGAAGCTTGGTGCGTAATCCTCAGCATGATGTCTGCACTTCATTTTAACTGTGCTCTCTTCGCAGACGCGGGCATGGCGGTATGAGGTTTTGCCTTCTATCCGCGCGACACACTCGTTTATACTCTGTGTGTTCAGATACTATTGGGTGAACGCGCTCACCTCATCGAGTTCCCGTCGGTTCTGTTACCACCAGGTGTTAAGACCGGCTCCATAGTCAATATCGCGGTTCACCAAAACATCACAGAAGAACGGAAACGCGACCAGGATTTTTTTGGGCTTCAGCGGGATATCCTAGAGACTTATGGGCGCGTTTCTCCTGAACCACCTCAGCTCGAAGTACCGTGCCTTCAACTATCGTCTGAACCAATGCTCACGTGTCTCGCAGGTCCGCAACGTTACGCAGACTTCGGTGACATTAGAATGGCCCACCCTAAAACTTGCTACAGCGAAACTCCGCTCCCTTGACATTTACAAGAACGGACAGCGCCTCGCCTCGATACCCAATGCCCTGACCAACACTTCCACGAAACTATCCGGCCTCTCGGTCGATACCACCTACTCCTTCCAGCTAGTGTTACGAACCACTGCAGGAACCTTCCCATCCAACCTCGTTCGCCTCCGCACCCACACTATCGCGGACACGAGCGGCATATCAGTATGTTTCGGGACTGTAACTGATGAGGCGCTCTTGCAGGATGCCAAGGCTGCACTGAAAGAGATGAAGGCCAAGTGGAGCGACAAGATCCAAATCGACACCACTCACTTTGTATGCACGACTCCGGCTGTCACACCTGCCGGCGCCAGTGCTAGTGGCGGGAATGTGTCTGGTGGACCAGGGGTGGAGTATCAACGTGCACTTCAGCTTAGTATTCCAGTCGTCCAACCATCATGGATATTAGCATGCTTCTTGGAAAAGAAGTGAGTATCTGGTCAGTGACATGGGTGCTCGTACCTGACGCGTCGGATGATAACAGAATGGTCCCCATTGCCGGGTTTTACCTTGGTGTCACTCCTCCTTCAATTTATCACACTCAACGGCCGCAATCAATGTCTCATGCCTCTCTACCTTCAACCAACGGTACCAATGCACACAAGACTGCACCAAATCGTGCTTCAATGCCTGTCGTCCATCCTCCAGCAAGTCTCAAGAAGGCCGTTGAGCCTACTCCAGAAGAAGAATCCGATGAAGATACAAAGGCGGGGAGAGTGGGACCAAAGAAGTCGATTCCTGGAATGGAAACGCGGCACAAAAGTAACGGTACGATGGATCGCGACTTTCGATTCCCACCACCGTCCCAATCGCCCCCTGTCCCAGCCGTGCCACAAACACCTGTGGCTTCTCCGCCTTCGTCGCCACCGTCGACTGCGCGTCCAGCCGCTGTCGCGCCGTATGTCGAACATGGGACCGCGGTAAAAATTATCGCGCCATCAAGTGTCGAAGTACCTCCTCCGCCACCTGTCGAGAAGGAAAATAGAAGGATCGTCGAAGAGGAAGATGCTGAAGAGGAGGTGGGAGACACGGTGGAAATTGACCTGCGATGATTGGACTAAACTGAGTGGCATGTTCCGTTCCGGTCCCGCATTATGGCTGCCGTTTAAATCCTTATTACGATGGATAGTACTTTAGAAATATGTTATTCTCTTTTCCTCTCCCTGCATGAGCAAACCATCCGTCGGTGGTGTCGGTGGGTCTTTAATAAGGTTATTACTTTCGGCGCTAGGTACAGCCACAGGTCATAATGTCACGTGCGAGCATACAGTAGGTCCAGCCTTCCGCCCCAGTTCCGCACTTGTTCCTGGTCAGCTCCTGCAAGTCGATAACGCTATCAAAGATTCGGAATACCCGCGCAAACCAATACAGTCTCATCATGTCAAAGAAGCGGGTCACATACTACTATGATGGTACGTCTTCCAACTGACCCTCCCTTACACTCCCCGAACGTACCCCCGGTAGGGGACATCGGCTCGTTCACATATGGCCTCGGCCACCCCATGAAACCCCACCGAATGCGTGTCACACATGACCTAGTCTCCGCATACGGCATGCTGGATAAAATGCAAGTTCTGGTGTGTCCGCCCAGCGCGCTCCTGTTTTCCTGTGCACTCACGCGTTTTCGTCTGTGCAGCGCCCCAAACGTGCGACCCCAGAATTGATGTCAGCTTTCCACACGGACGAGTACATTCATTTCTTGAATCGGGTCACGCCCGAGACGGCCGAGGAGCTCACGTACCATGGCACGCGGTGTGCGTAGACCGATCCGGGGTTTCCACATTCTTCTCCTGATCGTTTCTATAGTTCTCATTGGCGAGGACAACCCTGCGTTCGAAGGCGTGTTTGAGTTTTGTTCTATCTCCGCTGGAGGGTCGATAGGTGGGTACACATGCTCGAGTTTACGCTATATTTGGCTGCGTACTCATATACTTCACAGCTGCGGCTCAACGGATCGCTTCTGGCGCGGCCGATATCGCTATTAACTGGGCCGGTGGTTTGCATCATGCCAAAAAACGCGAAGCTTCAGGGTTCTGCTACATCAACGACATTGTACTGGGTATACTGGAGCTGCTACGGTCCTATCCCCGTGTGTTGTATATCGACATTGACTGCCATCACGGTGATGGCGTGGAGGAGGCGTTTTATACAACGGATAGGGTGATGACGTGCTCCTTTCACAAGTTTGGGGAATATTTCCCCGGGACTGGGACGCAAGAGGACAAGGGAATGGGGAAGGGGAAGTACTACGCTATCAATGTTCCTCTCAAGGATGGGATTACCGACGAGTCGTTCAGGACGGTGTTTGAACCGGTGCGTTTATGTGAGGATCGAGTTATGCCGTGTCTCACGCTTACCTACAGGTCATATCTAAAATCATGGATGTCTATCGCCCAGGTGCCGTGGTATTGCAGTGTGGTGCAGACTCGTTGGCAGGGGACAAACTGGGCTGTTTCAACATCACTATGAGTGGTCACGCGCATTGCGTCCAGTTTCTCCGTTCATTCAGCGTCCCGCTCATTCTCCTTGGCGGAGGGGGATACACGGTCAAGAATGTCGCTCGAACGTGGACTTACGAAACCGCGTGTGCTTTGGGCGTAGAAAAGGACATCGACCTCAACCTACCTTGGAACGAATATTTTGAATGGTTTGGTCCGCGGTACCGCCTCGAAGTTCCCGAAAATAACATGGACGACCTGAACGTCAAGGACGGGTCGCTGGACAAAGTAAGATTTAATGCGTTGCATCAGCTTTCGCAACTTCCCTGTGCTCCGTCTGTTGCAATGCATGACGTCCCACGGGAGACTCTCGGCAAGCATCTGGGGCTGGGGGTGGAGGAGGACCGGGAAGATGTTGGAATGGACGATTTGGACCGTCGATTAGCCCGTAAGCAGTCATTTTCCTACATTCTTTCTCTTGCGGTAGAAGCGACGGATGCATCCAGAACACGCGCGATATCTGTACAAGCTACAGGAAGTCGCTGCAGGATCAGAAGACTCGGACGATGACAGATACGACTCTGACGGTTCATCCTACCGCCGGAGTAGGAAACGGATGAGCATCATCACGAATCGGTATACTGACGCAGAAGCTGGCAAGAGCATCCCTCGCAGGCGATTCTTCAAGAGCGCTGCCAAGTGGGACGAAACGTACGGGCGCGTGTGGTTAGAGAAGGAATCGGCGCTTGATCCCGGGATGAATAGGACACGGGTTAGCGGGCTCGCGGCGCTCATGGAGGCAGGTGGAAGGAGCAGACATGCCATTGTCAGGGACACGCATAACGATGAGGATTGGGAAGATGGTGCCTCCGTATAGCGTGTGCGCCATCGTTTTCTGTTGTATACCATCGTTGATTTCGATCATTTGTATGTATTTCTAGTTACTTGCTCTGGACAGCCCTAGATGGTGCTGAAACATCCAGCCTAAACTCGCTCATGATCATCAATGCGCAATCACCGGAACCTCTTTGTTGGTGGTTGCTTTAGACAGCACCTCGGCGGATTACCTGAAATGGCTACCCGTTTGTTTGCTTTTGTGGGTTCATTCCAGTGCGGATGTTGAGCCTCATGCCCACATTATGACATGATTGCTTTCGAGTCGAAATAGCGGGCACCTCGGCCGAAACTGGGCGGACGTCACGCGCCAAGCCTGTGCGGACAAAAAACGTTACTACACTCGCGCAATAATATTGCTACTTTCCGAGACGTGCAATGTAAGTCCTTTTCCAAGGGTTCTGTACGCTTTGAAGTCACCCACAGACCCATAGGCGTCTAAGACATGCCCATCCGTGATGGCAGTGACGCAAACACCACGTACATATCCCAACATGGTTGTTGGGCTTTTGCGTTTTAATTTCACTTGATATGGTCCCATTAACCGCATCAAGGGATGGTCCTCTCCGTTACGGATCCCGTGCCACAATTTAGCCCCATTACGCAGGTGGAAAGAATCTCCATAGTACATACTTGCTTCGTGCCAATCCCGAACTTATAGGCCTTTCCGAGCGTGGTGTATCATATCGCAACAACCCAGTCGCATGGAGCTCATCCCGAGCAATAGTTGGTGATCTTCCACAACCAACCTCCCACGAATGCTTTCCTAAGAGGTGCACTCACGACCCTGGCAATATCCCCTACTTCAGCTTAAATAAAGTAGATTTTCTGGAAATGTGGTGACACTTAATCTCAAATCCGCTCCAGTCTACAAGCTCAGGACCTATTACCTCGTGGAGCTCCCAATGCCTTTCTGCTCTTCAGTTTGTATAGAGATTCTCCTGCGCAGTTGGCTAGCTAATTCTCAGACGGTAGAAACTTGTCAGGGCGTTATATTCAAGCCACGCGAAGGTTTAGGGCCTGAACGCTTTCCACGGTGGACTCAACGTCACAGCTCGCCACAATTCGGTCTCGGAATGCACCCTTCCTTTCAGCAGTCCGGAAGTGATGGAAGAATAAAATTTGTACCTTTGCAACTGACGTAAAATGGAGGCCGCTGCTCGCAGAGATTAGTGTGCTGGGCCGTAGTTTCGATTGTCCGCAGTATACTGCTGCTGATCATCATCGATTCATCATCGACAATCACCCGCACGTGTACGGGTATCCAAAACGCAATTGCTGGTATCCATTCGTTGCCAGTGATCGTTTCAGATGCTGGTGAAAAAGTGGTTTGGCTAATTACCCCAAAGGGTTAGTGCTGTGATATTTTTCAGTTGATTGCCCTTGCCACTTTGTGGGTCTACATGCGATAGGCGATTCGGCTTCTTCCAAAGTTTCTATCGTCGCAGCCGTCGGTTATATATCGCGACCTGCTCATGCCCTCCTCATAGTTACTCTACAACGGGCACCTCCCCGCCCCGGAAAAGGCCTCACTCCCCTGGTCTTCTTTGGAGATATGAATGCTTCTACGTTCACCGTTAACGGCGACTGGCGTCGCACTCCATCAGCAGCCGCTGAGCTTGAGGCTCTAACCATCACTGGCGCACACGCTCCTTTCGTGCTCCCAATCGTGCTCCCAATTGCGCCGGAGCCAGCTAGAATCGCCACCCCTCCCAGTCGCACACTTCATGACAATACGACCGATGCCCTTGGCAACTTATTTGGTTGTACTCGTCCGCGTACTACGCGCACGGGCCAACGCGATTCGTATCGCAGCAGATTTCTACCGCCACCTTATGCAGACCCCGAGCTGCCTGCTTACTCCGCAGGTTCGAAGACGGAGCCTGTCACGCTTGCGAGGTATCTCTTCAAATTTGGATTTCGTACGTCTTATTCTCGCCTTGCATCGGCGTCGTCGAGATGGCTGATCCTGCTCTCTCGCAGTGTTCCCGCTGCTTTGGGTCCTCGGTGCCATCATCTTGGTCATCCCACTCACCGCTCCAGCCGGTTTTGAGCCCTCGAAGTCAGAGGTGGAGCGTCGGCGGCTCGTGCGGATTACACGGGACGCAGAGTTGAAATGGGCCCAGCGCTGTGCATGTGCACTCTTCGTGCTAGTCGTTCTTGCAAGCATCGCTGCCGCCATCACCTTCGTTGCCTTTCACTCGTGAAAGCTGCACCGAATTCCCCGCGACCCACCATCCTTGTATTCGTTTCCTACTCGACTCATGACCAAGACTGTACATGTATTTTTTACGTCTCGATCAACGAAAAGTCGGTCGCGAACCGAGTAAGAGGTTTACGCTTCGAGTCGTGTATGACGCGGTACTTACATAATGTTATCAGCCATCTTATGACACCCGCTAAGGCATCCTCACGATGTTCCCTCGTGTGCCGCCACCTTGTTACTAACGAAGCTATATCCGTATATTCCCTGCATGCCCCCGGGCCCTGCGATAATGATCAAATGTTGCCATGGTTTAGACGCCGCTGCTGGATGTGTGTAATGTATATTTTCCTTGCGAATCCGAAACACTGCTGTCCATGACCCCAAGTACTCACTCTATGAGTGGCAGTGATTTTGAGTGCCAATTCCCAGATGGGATAACGTTCTTGACTGACCCAGGCTCATTACAGGATAGCCCTAAGAGGGCTTGTCTGTCCTGAAGGGTTGCCCAACGTCTCGAGCACGTGCAGTCCATCGTTGAGGCTAAAATCCGCACCGAGAACGTCATGCTTGACATTGATGTGGGTCGGCCACTTTAAATTAATGATGTTGCCGTGAGAGACGACGAGTCGTCAACATGCGTGCGGCATGGAGTCGGTTATACCGCCAGAACAAAGAGCCCCGAGGGGGCAGTTGGCAAGCGTACGAGTGCTCAGGGACATACAGTACCTGGGAAGATTTTCGGACGGACGCACTCATTTCATCACCGATGTTTGCGCAGGGGGACCCTTTATGCGTTCCAAGAAGTCGGGCAAGAAACATCGTGTCGAATCGCCACAATGAGCCACTCGATTACTCTTTTCGCATGGTCGACTTAAGCACCTGAATATAAACTCGCAGGAGTCTCCTGCTCGCAGCATCAGTCTCCCCTGTATCATGTCGTGCACCTCGACGCTGCCAAGTCCAACGCTATTCGAGAACGAGATGTACATAGGAATAAATCTTCAAGACATCCTGTATGGTAGGTTCTGCGATATTCGTGTTGTTCTGTGTCATCAATCTATTGTTAGGCGTCGAGTTGGTCCTCTATTTCAGGACCATGGAGATCTTTCTGGCCCGCAGGAAGCAGCCTCATAAAACTGATATATTCTACGCGGCCTTCAGCACGGTGATGTTCATTTTGATCACGATCTGGGTGGCTACCCTCGGTATGTTCGGCCAAAAGATGTGGATAATAGACCGAAACTATCCGGGTGGACCTATGGCATACCATACGGCAGATAGTTCGAGTCCATACATGGTTTTCGGGAGGTTTTCACTCGCCATTCTACAACAGATGACAGATGCCCTCATGGTCAGATAGGGTATGCGACCTTTAGCAGGGGATACGTGTCTAAATTCGTTTCATTCTAGATTTACCGCTGTCGGATTGTGTGGGGCAGTCGTCTTGTCGTTGTCGTGCCGTTGATTTTGTGGACAGTCAACTTTGGTGAGTACCATTCTCTCTCGATCTTCCCGGTTTCGTTCTACCCAACTGTGAATCAGGCTTGGGGATGCTGTTCGATGCGACCTCTAGCATACCTGGAACCACATTTTTCACCGGCACCGTTGCTAAGCTCGGACTGGCGTATTTTTCGAGTTCGACCTTCCTGAATGTGACGCTGACAAGCATGATTTGTTATCGATTATTATGCCATGCACGGATGGTGAAGGACTATCTTGGAGGCAGGCACGCATCGCCGTATATCGCCATTGTCACGCTCGTCATTGAGTCGGTGCTTCCGTTTACACTCTCTAGCATCGCATTCTTGGTATCGTATGGGATGGGGAGTCAGTCTGTGGTGGTGTTTTCGTTTGTCCACCCGCTGATCATGGTGTGTAGTCAAATCATTGCTTTTCGTCTGCAAACGGTACTCACGCCAGGTAGTGCGTCTCACCACAGATGCTAATCCTCCGGGTGGCCAAGGCGGAGGCATGGCAGAAGAACGATAGTGCATTTCCGGAATCAATAATCAGAGTCCCTCTGGGTCATGAGGGTATGGTGGGCCCAGAACGTTTCGAGGGGAGGAGCACGGTGACTGATCTGGGGACGTTATCGAACGTGCATCGCGGGCATGACCAGGCGTGAGTCTCCTTGTGTAACTGTACAGATGGTGTTCGATTATTAGCCCTCGTCTACGAAGTATACACCGAATGATGCGTTTGACAGGCACGTGTAAAGGAATATTTGCCATCGTTGTCGAGGTTGGTACCGTTGACTCCTTCCTAACGGGCATTGTTCGTTAGGTACGGTGTCCATAATCGAGTGGCATGGGAGTATACCTACTTGCCAGAATTGACTGTACCTATCGGAGGGAAAGTCGCTAAGTTTAAATCTTCCCGGGTGAGTCAATCGCAGTCATCGAGCAGGCTGTCAAGGGAGTATCATTTATCCATTGGAGGTCCAGATTGGCTTAGCACTCCGATTAGAATCAGGGTGATGAAGTAACTGTGAGTACAGGCTTCCCCTGTTGCATTAACTCACATGTCTTTTCGGAGACCATCATGATGGATTGTGCCGACTCACATGTATATTCATTCATCAATATATAATCGCCCGGGACCCATCTGTTGGTGGTCGTTTTCAGATGGCAGTTTGGCTAATTACCCAGAAAGCTATTTTTCGATTGATTGGGCCGACCTTGCGGCAGTGGGTTCACACTGTATGACGTAGCATCTTGAATTCCCATAACAGTTTTGCGTTGCTCGGACGAACACTGGCCGCGAGTCGGTTATGTATCATGGCCTCATGCCCGCCTCGTACCCAAATAGAGTTGAAATGAGCCCAGCGCTGTTTGTGCTACTCATTTTTGCAGGTGTTACTGCTGCTGCGTATCACTCCTGCTGTATCCTAGTGCCACTGCGGCGGGCTTCTCACGATCTGCCATCCTGCTGGCACGCTCACATACCATACCTTTCCTTTACTACTTCAATCTCCGTTTCGATCATCTAGTACAGCTGAGAGTATGTGATTAATGAAGCTATTGTACTAGTGACTTTATATCTTAGCTATCCTATGCAGAACGCGTCCAACTACAATATTGTACGTGGCACCTACTCTAAGTTCGCCGAGTCCCACAGTGCGGGGATCTAGCAATTGAGTTTGTTATCTCATGGGCATTCCGCTACAGGATAAACTTGGACTATCTCCGGCATCTTTAGGCCGTTCCGCAATATGCCGTTTCGTAGCCTTACGCCATGAAATCAATCTTAAGTATCATTCGACCTCAACCTTCGACCTTGGCTTCTGTGGGCCTGGCGTAGAACGCTGACTAGACAAACAGCTGGTAGTCGAGTACTCGCCAAATATCTACCGAATATGTCTTCGGGATCTTTGGTCACAGAACATCAACCCGTAGCCATCGAACCACCTAGTCCGAGGTCGCGGTTCGCCGTCCGACATCACGCGCACATCGTCAGGCGCAAGCTGACCACCAGAGCGGGTTGGCTAGGCGACTACGACTACGCCTGGCTCTGCTTGCCTGCTCTCCCTTTCTCGGTTGGCGCAAAGAAACCACGCCGAAGACAGCCGCCTTTCTACGGCGTTGACGACGAGTTGCCGCTTGTCCTCGCGATAGCAAGCGGGTTTCAACATGCTCTTGCTATGCTTGCTGGTTTGATCACGCCTCCAATCATCTTTGCGAGCGCATTGGCACTTGATGCGCAAACCTCTGCATACATGATATCTGCATCGCTCATCGGCTGTGGTAAGTGACCGTCCAGGCGTCTTCTCAACTTCAAAGCTTCCCTACACTAAATGTCTGCTCCCAGGGATCCTGAGTCTTGTTCAAATGTCCCGAATCAGACTTTGGAAAAGGTACCACCTCGGCACTGGACTGTTATCTGTGGTCGGAACCAGTTTTGCCACTCTCAGCACTGCTGATGCTGTACGTATCCCTTCCTATCATCGGGGCTGTAATCCCACCTGAAGTGCACCCGGAAGATCTTCAATGCCATGTATGCCAATGGAACCTGTCCTTCCGTTACCGCTGCTAACAGCAGCGTGACTCGCGGCCCATGTCCCGACGCATATGGTATGGTTCTCGGTAGGTCAATCCTGATGCCTTGTTCTACTGCATGAAATAACGTTAATATTTTGACTAGGCACGTCACTTATATGCTCATTCCTTGAAATCGGGTTGTCATTTATTCCCCCTCGCACTTTGCAGCGCATATTCCCCCCAATGGTTACTGGTAAGTACTCTTAATGAATATAGAAGATCAATTGCGATTTGCCAACATGCAACGCTAGGCACCGTCATCGTCATGATCGGGGCATCTCTTGTTGGTTCCTCCGGCATACCCAACTGGGGTGGAGGATCCAACGGTTGTCAAGCGCGTCCTACTAGTGGTCCGCTCTCTCTATGCCCGACTACCACGTCTAAGCACGCGCTTCCGTGAGACACATCAAGGCACCTAGGTGTCGTGCATATCTAACCTCATTGTTCAGGTGGGGCTCACCGGAGTTCATTGGCCTCGGCTTTCTTTCGTTTGTCAGCATCATTATCACGGAGTTATTTGGTTCTCCATTCTTGAAGAATGCTAGTATCATCGTAGGGCTTGCAGTGGGATGTATCGCCTCGGGTGCTGCGGGATATATCGACGGCAGTACAATTACCTCCGCACCAGCCATTACGTTCCTGTGGTATGTCCAATGCTTACCCTAAGCCTGCGTGCCACTCATATCTAGAAGGGTGCACACGTTCAAGATCAGAGTCTATCCTCCGGCTATCCTCCCGATGCTGGCAGTATACAGTGGGCATATCACATTTTACAACTCTATCGAGCTTGGCGTCTTACGCTTTTTTCAGTGTCTACCACGATGGAAGCAATAGGTGACATCACCGCTTCTGCGGAAGTGTCTCGTCTACAGGTTACTGGCGACGATTTTGACTCTCGCATTCAAGGCGGCGTTTTGGTGGGCGCATGTTCCATTCGTGTCTGGCTTACGATGTTGTTAATCCAATTTTAGAGCGACGGCCTTGGAGGATTTCTCTCTGCACTGTTTACTGTGACGCCGTTGTCCATTTTTGCTCAGGCAAGCTCCTTGTAGTGATTCAGCCCAGAGGATCTTTGACCGATGTCTGCGTTTAGAACAACGGTGTTATCGCGCTCACTCGTTGCGCAAATCGCGCCGCTGGCCGATGGTGCTGTGCATTCCTTATCCTTTTCGGCGTCCTTGGTAAAGTCTCTGGTTTCTTCCTTGCTAGTACGTCTGCCGTGTTCTCGCATGATTCTGTTCTCATGGAAGTACCGTAGTCCCTAACCCAGTCCTCGGAGGTGTGACCACCTTCCTCTTTGCAAGTGTGGTCGTCTCTGGGTTGCGCGTACTCTCCTACGTGCACTATACTCGTCGTGATCGGTTCATTCTCGCTGCCGCAATGTCCTTTGGTCTGGGCGACTTACTCGTGCCAAACGTGTTCACCTACTTGTTCGCTGGCGTCCATAAGCCAAGCTCTGGCCTGCAAGGTCTATTTGACTCGATCACGATCGTGTTGAGTACGCCATGTGAGTGATCCACTTGCGAGTGCCCACGTCGCGGGCTCTGTCTGATCGCGAGTCCGAATTGGCAGTCTTGGTGTCTGGATTGGTTGCAGTCATCTTGAATTCGATAATTCCACGAGAGTCACCGCAAGCAGAGGAAGACGAGGAAGAAGCAGAGCCGGAGATCGAGGACGTGGAAGCATCGGATCAAGCGCAGAAGGCTTGAATACAGCCAGACGTCGGTATTCCATTCATCTATTTCCTAGATTACAAACATGAAAGGAAGCATCTGACAAAACACTCGCATAAATGCAGTGAAGTCATTCTCTGAGGCACAGCCACTGAGCAAGCGTCGTTAGATGAGGACGAAGGCTGACGAGACTTGGCGATGGTGATGAATAAGACTGCGAGTCAACTACGACTCGATGAAGTGGATAAATCCAATGAAGGAATGCGGACTATGTAACTGGTTGTGTAGCATCTATGGAACATTTTACAATGAATTGAGTAGTCTCTGGAGATAAATAGGTGTCATAAGATAAGCATGATATGAAGCACAGCAAGGTTTTTGTTACGGTGGAAAGCTTCCATATAGAATGCAAGGTGGTGGTCGGTGGATCATAAGAAGCTCGGTGAAGCGTCCATTAACGCGAGTAGCACACAGCAAGAGCGATGGAGCCGGCGACACCTGCAAGAGCGAGTAGCGCGATGAGCGCCGACACACAGCGCCGTGCCCATCTCCGCTCTGTGTCCCGGATGATCTGGATGATCTGCTGGCGCTCTACCTCTGACTTTGAGTGCTCCAAGTTAGCCCGAGAGCTAAGTGGGAATATCAGGATGATGGCACCAAGAATCCAAAGTGGTGGGAACACTGCAAGGAGGGAAACACGGTCAGCCATCACAGCAGTCACCAGTGCTGCTGTGAGGGGAGACGTACGGAATCCAAATTTGAAGAGATACATTGCGAGCGTGGTAGGCTCCGTATTGGAATCTGCCGAGTAAGTAGGCAGCTCGAGGTCTGCGTAAGGCGGTGGTAGATGTTCACCGCGAGGTGAATCGTTTTGGCTTGGGCGCGTAGAAAGCACGGAAGGAGCGCGTGTACCAATGACGGTTTCAGCCTCGATATCAACGTCTGCAGACTCGGAGGACGGAGTGCGACGCCAATTGTCGTCAACAGTGAACACGGGAGTATTCATAGCCGCGAGGAAGACCAAGGGAGAGAAGTCCATCGAGAGAGGGAGGTCGTCGTGGAGTATAAGGGGGGCTTCAGGCCACGGTATATAGCTCAGGGCTGCGATCACATCACAAACTTTGGAAGACGCCGTATCGCCTATGCGCACTCGCGAGCCAGCGCAATCAGCTAAAGAATAGCCCTTAGATTGATTCGCCAAACCACCATCTGAAACGAACACGGTAAATGCAGACTAGTGATTGTGTTTCACTGTACATATAGGTCAGCACAATCCAGGGTCCTCAACACATGGAAGCCATGCGTATGACCACAGTACAGCAGAATTTCGAAACCATGGGGTACACTAGCACTGCATCAGTAACCTAACCCCTTTTACTTACATAGCACGTAGCCGGGGTGACAGCGCCGCAGCGCCACAGCGTCACAGCCTGTGTTCGTTGGTCAGCGAATGTTCCCCGATCAACAGTGAAACGGCAGGTTAGACACACTGTCACAGCCTGTCATGGTTCGTCAGCGAGTTGTCCCTTATGGCGACCAATCACCTGTTGATCCCCCATCAGCTATCGGATAGGATATACGGATGTGAACAAGCAAACACGAGAATTTTGCTGGAGCCCTGCCATTTTTTGATATAAACCAAGGCCGCCACACGAGGCAAACTCGTCTATCAGTCCCAGCAGCAATATTGTTTCGATCAGCCCTGGGGTGGTAACTAGCTCCTCCATGCGGCCTGACATATCAGCAACCACAGAACCTTGCCTACAATCCGGCCTCTCCTCCGGCCTCCTCCGAAATATACATTGCCGATAATGTCGAATGAAGGGACACTTTGTGGATACATGTCAAGCGGCCATGCCGACAACGCACCGATACAGGCAAGTCGGTTGGAACAGATCGTGGCGAGTACTCAGTCCGATGGTCACCTGGTCGCAGTTAAAGTAGTCGACACACGTGTGGTGTGGCCGGCTATGGTGGCCCAGATCCCATGACAAGGATGGTGGAGAATAAGAGTGGAGATACGTGGCATAGCGGGTCAAGGACGCACAGCAAAACTAACCGAAGCTGCAGCTTGGAGGCGTGATTTTACGCCTTTAGGTGCTGATCACACTCATGAAAAAAATCCCGCGCGAAGGACACTACCATGCGTAGCTAGACTGTCAGACTGCGGCCGGAAGTGGTACTCTGACTGCCTGTATGCGTGTCCATGCCCGATAGCGTGAGAAGCGGGTCACGAAATCTGAGCTTGCTACCCACCATGATATGTATACAACGGGCCAATGGGTGTCCTTGTCTGAGCATGTTGTGGACGGGAGTCTTGTGCCAAGTAAGATGAGGCAGACGGTCTCATCCTCAAATACCTTCCGATCCTTTTGGGTGCTCCAGATCGGCCATCATAGCCATGTCATCAGCATTGATCTTGCACAGTTGTCGCACGGTTTCCGTGATGACAGTGTCACCACTTGCGCCATTGTCAAGCAAGCGCGCTTGGTGTGGCTAACGAGTGGCAACTTGAAGTTGGTGTAGGCTTAGTGATTAGCGACGCACGAAAATCATGAACAGAGGATGTCATGCAGCAGGAGGTAGAATAGCCTCCGACGCTTGTTCCCGTCGCATGGGATAACAAAAAAACCTCTGGATAAGTTGCTTGAACAGTGAACGCTGTGACACGACAAGTATTAAACAACAATAGAAAGGGTACCCAGAATATGGAGTGCGCACCCGGGGCCCCAGAATTCGATCGTGTCCACCGCACGTGACTGCGGTTGCAGCATCCGGCCCGCTGCATATAAATACTTAAGCGAATAACCCCCTTTCTTCTGCCATGACCTTGCCCACTCGACTTGAGCTCGCTCCCCTCCGGCCGATGCCATGACATGCGGATCAAGTCAACCACTACAAGATTCCACACTGTCCTTCACCCACCCGGTGATATCCTTGTCTGGCTGATCATCCGTGCACAGCACCCCAGTACCCAGCTGACGACTGCCATGTACTGTGGGACGTCGGAGGATGCGGGTCGCTGGGGTGGCTCACGACCAACGGTCTGTCAAGCATGTATGCGTCGGGCGGTGTATGTAAAGGGAGGGAATCGCAAGTTGATCCATGGTGTCTACTGCGGGCGGTGGTAGGGATGAACATGCGACGTTTTCGGACGGTCAATGCTGGCTATATGCTTGAATCCACGCCCCCCCCCCTTCTCCCTGATCTAGCCTTGCGAGGCACTGAGGTACGATCCCCACAGAAGGCTCGGTGATCAGCTTTTCCACGGAAATGTCCCTGCTGAAGAGTAATCCATCCAAGACCAGTGGGAACGTTGACACCTTCGGTTTGACAGAGCGGACCACAAGCGACCGCACACCTACCGCCATGGTTCCACTTGCGTATCGTCCCGGATAACTTGCTCTGATGATCATTCGTGCACAGCGCCCTTGTGTCGGTCGACAACAAGCATCTACGATGATGGTCAGTCGGATGACGCCGGTCGCCGGGGTGGCTCACGTTCAACAGTCTTCGTCGAGCATATATGCGTTGGCTGTCTGGCAGGCGTACCATGGCGTCGTTGTCCGCCACGGGGTTGCGATGAGCATGCCACGCTGATGTCGAAAGAACCGTGCCTAATGTGCATTGGCAACTTATCGCACAACCATGGCAAGGGCTTCCGGGGGAGTTGGCTTCCTTTGTCACCGTTCACGAGGTGTGGATTCGTGAGCATTTACAAGCAGCGGACTATGCCGCTACAGTCGACGCCCGGACCCACGCAAGCTCGAGATACTTGCATTGTGCGATTAGTCGACGTTTCGAGCATCTAGTCAAACGGCGACGCACCTGGCCTGGCTTGCTAGAGCATTCGCAGTCTTGACGAACAATGCTGCCACGTGAGGTGTCCGCGCGTGATTACTTGTACGATGTTCTTCACCTGCGCGAGGGCCCACCTATGCCCACGCGGTGTCACCGACTGCCACGATGTCGAGTCTCAATGCACGGCGGAATGGAATAATAAGTCTATTCTTATCGACGTTGAAAGCGAACGCGTCCGTTGGGAACCCAGTGTTGTGTATGGTGTTGACGCGGACAGAGTCGCCTAAACTAAAGAAATAACGGGTCGGAAATAACGGATCGAATCGCGCCCGACGACATCAAAGATGAACTCACAAACCCGCCCCATCGAAGTGTGTCGGCAGTAGCCCTTCAGAGTAGCTCAAAGAAAAAAAAAGTAATAAATATTGAGACCCGTAGGTCTACCACTCCGGAAAAGCGTGTCATCCTTGTGCAGGGGCCATGCTAATCTTCTCTGTATCGTTCCAATTTTATCGTGTGCAACCCCGAAGGGTGCACTTATTGAAGGTGTGGGTGGGTGGTCGTGAACGCACTTTTGATTTATCCTGGGGAGACCTGGACGCTGAGTTGCTTTTTTTGGATACCCAAAACCAAACGAGGTAGTGTAGACTTTCCAAGTACGGTACCCACGAGTGTCAAGCTCAGGTCGTTTCACGCGCCGACTCAAAAGAGAAGAAGAGAATCCAAGTAGGTATAGTATGCCCGTCCATGACGAGAGATCCAGCCCAGGAAGTCAAGCTACGACTACGCTAACGCCCCCTCACCTCTCCGATGACATACCGGACAGCCCTGCCGTACCTTGGCGCGTACGACAGATGCGCTGCAGTACGAAAACCAATTAGCATGCTCATGTTGTCAAATAGCGTTAGGTTTACTTACAATGCAATCTTGGCGCTAACTTCATGCGCGGGTCGAGTGCGACTGCCGACGTCGAGGTTGCTTTCGACGTATCGCGGGAGGTCGTCCGCACCGTCAATGCAGTTGGCATGCACGACATGTCTGCAGAGGAACAACAGCAGAAGGTCCTGCGGCGAACGTAGCAATGGCTCGTTACACAATGGACAGTATTCTTTGGCTGGAGTGACCGTTAGCAAATTCGTGGATCTGTCAACGGAGACACCAGGAACATGACGAACCGCCAAGGAAGAACCCAGAGTTTTGGCCCTTCTGTCGTATGCTTGCAAGGGCTAGAGAGTCGCTATTCAGGATTGCTTGACAGCCTTCCAGTAATGATATTTGCAGCTGGAAATCATGTAAGATCTTGATGAGGGCCTCCTTGAGACCTGGAATTTCAAGACCATTCTTGATTCGACGGATCAATCGTATTGGATCAATCTCAGCACCGATGTTTTCGAGTAGTCCGCGAATGAATGCTGTCGAGATATGACAGTTCTTAGCAAAACGGTCGAGCAAAACATGAATCCTACATACTCGGCCGCGTTTCTGCGTATTTGAGAAGATCCTCCCATAGATCATCATCGTTCTGCTCCTTGGCGAACTCGATGGCCTGAAGAAGAAATGTCAAGGAATTCCGCTCTAGTGCTTAGAGATACCCGCCTGCTGAACGTCACCGATACGCTCGATAATAAGTGTCAATGCCTTCTTGTTATTACCCATCCGACCGAGAAGGAAGACCATCTCCGGAACCAAGTCGCGACTTCTGCAGATGTTATATGCCTACAGGAGGTCAGCGATCTTGCGCTACAGAGGCCGGAGAGTGCTTACCGCTTCAAGATTATAGAAGCTACTCGCTCTTAGATATTCGATCAACCTCGACGTCCCGTACTCGGCAAAAAGGGTCACTTGAAGATCCGCAAAGTCGGATGCGAGTTGTTGATCCTTCTTAAACAAAGCATCGAGATAGTGAAACAAGTACATTGGTCGAGGGCGTAGTTGGTGCACAACGCGCCCTGCCTGCCAACGTGCAGCGTGAAAGCGGCTCCAGGGCAGGAATGAAACGACATACCGGTATCGAGTGAGTATGATTCACGAGTAACGTGATCGCTTCACTCTGGCTCAAAGCACTCTCGTGACCTTCTTGCTTACGCTTTTCGTTCAGCTCCTGGTCAAACTCGACGAGGAGAAGCGCTTGATCTTGGACATCAGTAAACAAGTTATGCTCTCCGATGAGGTCAAAGACATTCGGTCTTCGTAGTCGCAAAAAGAAAGGAAGAGCTTTGCCATATTGCCGGTTTGCAGTATACCTGGATAGTTGGGATTAGTAAGAAAGGGATAGTGAGTGCACAGACATCCTCACAGATCGGCAAGGCATTCCATCAGCAGGACTGTGTCCGACCTCGGTGGCTCCGAGGGAGACGATGACGATGGAGTTCTATCTAATTCTGACTGCATCGCAACAATGACGGCGGGGATGTCATATATAGAACTTGGCCATTCTCTGATCGTCCGAAGCAAGGCCTGTGATTATAGCAATTAATATCGTGGAATGCGAGTCTACACACGCACACTGACCGCCTTATCGTGGCTTAGGAAATGACCGAGTATCATCTCGTAGACCAAGTGTCCAAGCTGAGGGCCGGCTGTCGGGACATACGGAATGATTGCCTGAAGGGCTCAATCAGACAATTCTCAGTCCGCGGCTAGAAACTCACTTGTAATTGGTACTTCTGCGCAAATACGAATATCCATTCCTCCCATTTGCAAACATTCTGACCGCAGACCTTTGGACATAATCGAGCCGCCTTCTCAAAGTCGCCTGTTTTGAAAACGAGATGAGAGTAAGATATCATTGAAGGAGAGACAGACCTTCGCTAACAAGGTGGTTGACATAACGAGCGCCAATTTGGACAGGATCTATCCTGGAGTCTGGTATTTCCGAAGTATGCTCATCTTCGCCAAGTTTTTCCACTTCATCCAGGGCCTCCTCGTATCGTTTATGTTCGACCAGCCAGGCAATGTGGTCCTTGCGATCCCTCGGTCGGACAATAACGACATCTTTTGGGCTGACAACTATATAGCACCGCTCGCTATCTGCACTAACTGGATTAACCTCAGCTAGGAGGTAGTCGTTGCAACCCCATGCTTGATAATTGGCTACGCTGAGGGCATCGGCGATGAGCTCTTCGCCAGAACGTGATATGATGCGCAGTTCAGGGCGCTCTGCGGTCTTTCGTGCCTGACGAGCACGATCGTCTGTCATCTCGTCGCCATACATGTCTGGGGGTTCGTACGCAAGGATCAGGAAAGAGGTCAACGGGACAGCAGGAGTGAGGCCATTTCCCGAGGCTGATTGTTGCGGGGACATAGGATGAGGGAGAATACCGGAGATCATGCAGTCCAACTGAAAGGCGGCCGTTACTTCAACAGTCCAGGGTGGAAGCTTGGGGCTACCCGAGGGACGCGAGCGTATTCGCGCAACCTTGATATAGTCAGCCCAAGCAATCAGCAACGTGGTGTCATCTTGCCAGTGCAGAGTGCACTTGAAAAGGTCGGCCCGAGGACTATCGGGTGGTCGATCTATGAAGGTGATACGAGACTGGGACTGCATGTCATATATCTTGACTCCCTGGAGCATGTCATAAACGCTATTGGAATGGTGACAGAACAATACAACCAAAGACTCACATAATCATTTGCCCATGCAATAAAATGTTCTCTCCATCGTACATGCCATATAGGACCCTCCGCTGAGTGAAGAATTGTCTCCTTATGACCAAGCCAGCCCTTCTCCCGTAGAACCAGGGTGCCCGCCATACCCCCGCACACAAATGCACGAGAAGTCTTCTTGGCAAAGTGAGGCTCAAGGGCCACAGTGCGTATCGGCCTTTTCATGTCGAAGACATAGGATTCGGTCGTAGACAGTGAATGCACGACGACCTGCCCTAGTATCTGACCAATCAGTAAGTTGAGTCTGATGACAACGGGCTTATCACCATCAATCGAGGCAGTCGCAACAAAATCTGCGGTGCTATCCATCTCTATGTCGCTCACAGAAGCTTGATGGGGTTTGAAAGACTTGATACGCTCCCCGGCGAGATTGAACACGTGCACAATACCAGCGTGAGTTCCGAGAGCCTAGGACCATAAGACCACGATGAGGCCCAACATACCGAGCGACATTTCAACAGGGGACGTACCAGACATTTGTTGGAGACTGCGAGAGCAGAGGCCGAGTCCTTCTTGAGCAGATCGTTGACCGCGCCACCCATTCTCTCATATTTGAGGGAGGGTTCTTCCTCGTCGTCGTCGTCGTCCTCGTCCTCGTCATACTCCTCTTCGTCTTCATCTTCACCGCCATCATCATCATGTTCTTGCCCCACCCCCGCATCCAAGGACTCTCCTTTAGCACCGTCCTCTGAGTCCCTTTCCTCATCGTCACCATCTCCTTCGCTTTCGTCTTCCTCGCTTTCCTGCCTCGCGTTTCCATTACCGTTCGTCGGACTGTCCTCGGTACCGTCGTCCGGTGAGGCACGTGAGTCGACGAGCTTCTCTGTGACTGGCTGCGGTGAATGAACAGCGGGGAGTTCTTCGGCATTCATAATCAGCGCGGGCATTTTAGGGACTGATTGAGAACGCAATGTAGCAAGACGAGGACATGAAGGATTGTCGGAAACCGGGCGCGCGGGCGGTCAGGTCCAGTTAGGTGTTTGATGTTGTTGACGTCAACTTACCCCCTCAACGAGGTTTACGCACGGCTCGAGTGGTACAACTTTCCGTTCGAAGGCGGTCTGATCTCGGCCCGTCTCTTTCCTCCTGTGAAAAAGGTCCCCGTTCCAAAACTTTGCCTGACTTGCAACTCTTTTGAGGGTCAGCCCTCTCTCCCGGTTGCCGAGGTGCCATCGAACCAGGTACTCGTGGCTCTCCACAAGAACATATTTGCTGCGTGGATCACACAGCGATATGTGTTGGCATCAAGTATATTTCTATGAGTCAGGAATCGCGATGCTCCTCCAATTTTAGTGGAGAATTATCCGCCGCAACTTCACTCGGGTTTATTCCGATTCTCGACGTCAGAGTCTCTGGAAGGAAGTTTGCAATCACCCCGCAAACGGGTTCAAAAACAGCTCCTGAGGATGGCAAATGCGCGTCTTAAATGGTTTGCCTTTCCATCCCATGTACAACCCCACAACCGACCATCGCAACTGTTAGAACGCCAACTCCTTGCTACCCATCCACTCTGTTGCATCTATGCTCACCTCAAGGACTTGACCGTCCCACATGGCAGTCCAAGACTATGGGTCTGGCAAACCATACCTACTGGCCTCCTTAAGTACTCCACATGCAAAAGTCCTTTCCGCGAGAGAGAACCACAGCGGCAGCCAAATACCACCGACACAGGTAAGAACAGCAAACCCGCTAATGACCTGGCGGGTACAACTGGTTTTCTCTAAAAACAGGTGGAAAACGTTTCCTACGTAAATCGTGGCGCAATAGTCAGCCAGCGGATTCAATGAAGTTAGTGGTGATGATGTTCCTGAGTAGGTGACCGTCTGCCGCAGCTTTCCTTGCGTCGACGGCGCGAACCACCATAATCTCAACATAAACATTTGCGGTTAGAACAGGATGAACTCACAGCAGGCTCCGATATCCGGGAGAGTATGTCTGGACGATATCGGCCTAGTTTGAGAATATCGCCATACATTGGTAACTTCGCCATCCCATGCCTGGATGGAACAGGTCAGGAGGTGGACAGCTCGCGCGAATGTCGACTACGATCACGAAATTCACTCGATGCAAGGGTATGGGAAAATCTACAATGTGTTCAATGGCTGTATTTGGCGAGTACTAATGCAATGACCTCGTATGCCTTTTCTTGCACCTCCAGGATGTGGTTCTTAAGCACTTCGTTGTCATCAATTCCGATCTATGCTTTAAAGGTCGTTTGTTCTGGAGATAGTCTAGTGGGTGGAGATTAGCAGGATGTCAGGTATTGCGACAGCTGCTACCTTGGGGCCTCCGGCACTACGACCGCCACTGACGGATACTCCGCGACAAAAATCTGCCCCATTGAATAGGTTCCCTTGGACAGCGAATCCTGGTACTCCAATTCCTATGTTCAGCTGCTGAGTCATCCGTTACGATCGGACCTGGTAACGAGGGTCGAAATTTAGAAAGGACTAAACAAGCGTCAATAACGCGTCTCGACGCGAAAATAAATTGCGCGACTAGCGGGCCTTTCAACTTCCTCCTGCTGTGTCGCAAGTTGATTTCTGGTCGCAATGGTTGTCCGCGTTCAACGTCCTGCCCCAGCATTCAAAGCGACCGCCGTCGTCGAGGGCATGTTCAAAGACATCTCTCTGGCAGACCACCTCGGACAATGGTACGTCTCGTCGAACCGCGCTCGAGCTTCCGCCTCATTTTTCATAGGGTAGTTCTCTTCTTTTACCCCATGTAAGCCAGGCTTCCGAACGGAATCCATGGTTCGTTGTCGCGATGGCTGAATGGTCATACCATAGGGACTTTACGTTCGTCTGCCCCACCGAAATTCTTGCATTCAATGATGCGCTTCCTCGGTTCAAGGAGTTGGACGCTGTCGTCCTCGGTTTGTGGCACACTCGATGCTCGAGGATGGTTGCTCACGTTTCATAATAACAGGCGTCTCGACCGATTCGCAATACTCGCACTTTGCCTGGGCTCAACAGCCGAGGAAGCTAGGCGGTCTCGGCCCTGAATTGAAGCTCCCCCTAGTGGCTGACAGGAACATGCAAATCTCCCGCGACTACGACGTGCTCATCGAGGAACAAGGTATCTCCCTCCGCGGTCTTTTCATCATCGACCCAAAAGGCATCGTAAGGTACGCGCGGCGACGCTATCGTTGGATTCGAGAGGCTCATCGCGTGTGTGCAGGCAGATCACGGTCAATGACTTGCCGGTCGGTCGTTCCGT